>SNQN01012339.1:2812-16276 GCA_008642245.1 Bassia scoparia
ACAAAGCATAAATTAGCAATAATCTGCTACTACTTAGAATATAATTAGGCAAAATTAAAGACCTATGTCATGTAATCCATGTTTGAACTAATTTCTCTATGCACGTATTCACATAAATGGATGCATAAGAAATCAATCTCACTCTGGACACGAGAAACTTGTCACCCAAGCCTCACAGGAACAGATCCCGCCGATTGAGATAGTGGTTGTGACGACGAAGAAGAAGAAGTCGATGTTGATGTTTTAAGAACAGGGGCTAGCYCCTGTGAGGTGGACGCCATTTTTGCCTTTGGAACATGTTGTGTTTGTTGTTGTTTTTGTTCAGATCCTTCTATGTCTATTTATAGACCTTCAAGGTGTAGATCGTGGGTGGAAGTTATCCCTTCTTGATGGTTTCTTGCCGCCTCTTTTCATATTTCGAATCCTCGTGCTTCCCTCCAAATATTGTTGTAGCTTGTGTCTCATGGGTTGTCCATCATTGGGCTATATTCGAGTAGGCCACTTCAATCATAATTCCCATCTAATGATTTTGTKATATCATCAGACGACAATCATTTAGGAAATGCCACACATCGACAGTCTCTTTGATACTTCAATCGTCGTTGGTRAGTTGCTTTACCGGTTAAAATCCTACAACTTATTTAATAGAAATATTTTTAATCCGTAACAATCACATATATTTAAAAGTATGACATGTATATTTAATTTGCAATCCTTTCTATAATTGATTTTATTTTCAATTTCCTCCYATTTTCATATTTTATTCCTTAATTTATAGTCATTTTTTTACGAGAAAAATAAAAGGTTTCAATCATGGCAAGGCCAAATGYCACTTACAATTTCAAAAATTTGACAAAACATTAAATGACATACATAGAACCTATAAACTTTATGCATTAATAAAATATATTTGATTAAAATTTGCCTTAAATAATTCCCTTCTTCTGAAGCAATACGAATCTGTGAGTTCGCGTAGATTCYTCATTCTATCTGTGTATGCATAGTTACGTCGTCTCGTGTACATTTGTAGTCTTCCCAACTATGACAAAAATCATGAAACCTTGCAAACCAAAGTCCAATGGAGATGTAGCGTATATCGAATAGCAAAACACCAATAAATTGACCCAAACTCCAACACGAGCCTGAGGACATAGGCCTTGGTACAACCTGTGTACCAACCGACGCKTGATAGCCGCCGAACAAAAGACATAGCAGACTGAGCCAAGGTCTCCTCCTTAGAACATAAGAGTAAGGGAAGAGATCCAACAACCCTAGTATAGCGATTAGAAGATACCCAATCTCAGAGGACAACATTATAGAAATTAAAGCGGAAGAAACAAAAAGAGCTAAACTACTCGAGACGAAAAGCAACAACAAAGGCAACGACATCGCACAACCCTGATCCGACCCTCCGGGATTTGACGATCAGAATGAGGAATAAAGGAGTATCAAAACCGACAACCTCCGTTTAACCACCACCTCGAAAACCACCAAGGGAAAATACGAAAGAGACGCCCTCGTCGAACCCAAGGCACTCGCGCTAGCAAAACGACTTAAAGCAAAAAAGGGGGAGGGGGACTCACCGGGACAAAGAAGGGCCGCACCCAGCCTCGTTCGGTGAGTCCCGGAAAATCGAAGTAAGAAAGGCCGAGGGAGACGAGGAACGCGGGAAAACGAATGAACAAAAATCCTAAAAAGGGACTCTCAACCTTACCTCGAGAGAGAGAGAAGGAGAAGCTTTTTGTCAAATTTTTATATCTAAGCTTCTAGCATTATCCTTAAGTAAAGTATTTTTTAATCCTTTATTATTATAGGAAATTAATCGTATCTTCTAGCCCGCGTACATTTTTTCAAGCAAAGTTATTGACTCCTTTCCTTAATTATAGTAGCATTATTATTATTATTATTTATTATTATTATTATTATTATTATTATTATTATTATTATTATTATATTATTATTATTATTATATATTTCCTTATGATTGTTCATGCATGTATTATTCCTTCATATTATTATTCAACTTTCTATTGTCAAAGCTAAACTAAAAGGAAGAAAAAAATTAGGAAATATTAACAGGAATAATCCCCCTTTAGTGGTCTTCCTAAAATAACCGACCTTTCGATTATCTCAGTATAATCCGACCTTGAAGGGTATCTTCTAAAAATGAACTGATACTGAACTTATTCTTCAAGTTAAAATCTGATTTTAATTTTTTTTTTGGGTTAAATCCATTTAATCACTCATCCACTCACTCTCCTCTTTCTTCTCCTCTGCTCACTCACCCTCCCCCGCTGCCATGATCTCTTTTGATCTGGATAGAGATTAGATCATTATTATTAGGTTTACTTTATTATTATTGTCGAATATTTGTTAGGATTAATTAGATTTATTTTATTTTATTTTATTTAGTCCGAATTAGTTTTAGATTAGTTTAGTTTGTTAGGATTTTGTTTGTTAGGATATTAGTTTGTTAGGATATTTGTTAGTTAGGAATATTTTTTGATTTGTTAGATAAATATCTATATTTCGGTTAGGGTTAGTTTTAACTAGATATTATTAGGATATAATAGTTAGGATAATTTTGGATAGAATTTATATCTTTCCATAAATCTTAGTAAGTTTAGATATTATTTTGTATTATAAATGGTTCGAATACTTTAATGAAAATTAGTTCATTCTTTCTTCAAATATTTCTCTCTTGGTTATTCAAGAAACCCTTGTGAATTCTGGGAATTATTTCTGTGAGTTTGCTTGATTAACTTCATTGGTGCTTGGTGCTCTTTGTAGTTCAGTCCTTTAGATCCTGTGAATTATTTCTGTGGGTTTGAAGTTATTTTCAGTGTTTTACCATTCCTATCTTTGGAAATATCCTTTGTTCGTGCTTATTTGTGAGAGTTAGGGATTTGTGAGCAACTCTCTTATAAATCACATCATCTTTCTTCTCTATCTCTCACTCGCCGCTGCTCCGTCTTTCTTCTACTCTCTCTCTCTCTAGGGTGGCTGGTGGTGGCGACGTTAGTGATGATGGTGGTTGTGGAGGGTGCCGTCGGTGATGATGGTGGTTACTGGTCGTGGTTGGTTAGTGGATGGTGAAGTGGTGCGTGGTGGTGAGAAGTGTGTTGTGGTGGGTGTTGTGTAGGTAGGTGATGGGAATGTAGTGTGTGGGTGAGGTGGATGGTGGTCGTGACATGTCGATGAGGTAGGTGTGGTCGTGAAAGGTGGGTGAGTTGGCAGGTGGTTGCTGTGTGGTGAGTGGGTGAGGTGGGTGGTGGATAGCTATCGTGGCAGGGTGCTGCTTGTGGTGGTGTGAATGTGTGGTGAGGGGTGGTCGTTGTGGTGGGTGCTAGTGGGCGGTGTTGGTTGTGATTAGTTTAGGTATAGGTAATTAGGTTTAATTTTAATAATTTAATTTAGCTAATTATTTAGGCTTAATTTAAGCTTATTTAATTACAGCCAAGACAATAGTCATGAGTCTCATTAACTTAATCCCGGGTCGCCTACTGATTAGGTTTTTATTTTGGAAGATACCCCTAAAGGTCGGATTATACTGGGATAATCGAAAGGTCGATTTATTTTGGAAGATCACTCAAAGTGGGATTATTCCTGTTAATTTTCCAAAAATTAACTAGAACATGTCAAGTAGCAATTCTTATTTTTTGCTTTTTAGTAAATATAGTTATTGATTGATGATTAAGGAAGAAGTAGGAACAAAATTTAAAGATATAATATCAAATATGTAAATTGGTATTTTACTTACTAACATGAAAGTAAATACATTTGTTTTATCTAATGCGACTATGTTCTATTTAACTTATTTTAGTACTTATTGAATAAGATAAGTTTAAGTAATATTAATAAGTTTGGATAAGTAAAATAAGTTAGACAATAAGTTAATATAAGTACAAATAAGTTGAAGGGAACATACCTGCATGATATAAAAAACATGAAAAAAGTAGATAGAGTATATATACTTCCTCTGTTTCTATTAGTGGAAACTTTGAAAGCGGTGCAAATAAACTCCTAGGCAAAATTTAGAAATTGTGTTTGTGAGATACAAATGTGATGTGGATTTATAAGCGTGAGACTCACAAATCCAAAAAAGTCGAAATATAACTCCAAACCCAACACACCACAAGATTTAAGGTCTTAACTACAAAAAGGTACCAGGACCAGTTAAGGAACTGCTACACCATTGTAGTTAATCAAGCGAATTACCGGACACACCAAAGAACGCACAAGTTTTTCCATTGAACAAATAAGAATGTTATATTTTAATTAAGAAAACTGAAAAAACTCTATTTTATTGAAATGATTCGGACCTATTATATTACAAATAAATCTGAAAAATAACTATAGGATAGATATTAAATTATATCCATGTAACTACTTAAAATATCTATCTAACAAATAACTAACTATATCCTAACAACAAATAGTATTCTAATGAACTTTAATATTCTATCAAATTGAAATGTCTTAACTAACTCTACAAACTAAAATTAAGATATCCCAACAAATATTATCAATATCTATGAATATAATTTAAATATAATATGTTTTTATCCGACAATAATAATAAAATAATGCTAATATTAAAGMTSTAATTCATATGCAAAACGTTCTCCCCCTCTTGAAAAACATTGTCCTAAGTTTTGTTTTAGCGAATTGAACCATGCAATCATTCATATGCGACACTCCATAGTAGCCTGAAGTAGAATTGTGGGTTCTCTAACCTTTACACCAACAACAATGACGAAAGAATTGTAACTTTGAAGTATCAACAAACCCCTTTTGTTCTTAAAAAGAGTCMTTTTTCTTTCTAAGATTCGAATTTGATTAGGTAATTTCTTAGATCCACTTTATGTTCTATGTTATGTTTTGTGGCTAAAATTTGTGGTATTTCTTTGGGATTTTCATGGACATAGTTTTCAATAGATGGACATGAAAAAGAATGGTTAGGCTTTGTGGGTGGTGGAATTTTATCATTACCAAATGGAATAGAATATTGCTTTGTAGTAGATTCTTCTATGTCAGTTTTCACTGTAGTGTTTATTGTACTAACATTTTCTTCCATGGTGCAACTATATGAACGATTGATTCTCCTTGTACAAGCTCATCGCACACATCAAAACTCAAAGATAGTTCATTTGTAGAAGCCAAAGTTTGAACCTTATCCATATCTTAGGCACTTTCTTCATCAAAACATGTTATTGCTTGTATCTGCTCGTGAATGTGAAGAGAAGGAACATTGTTTTCTTCTTCTATGTCATTAGAATTAAGGGAGAAATTATCTTTATCTTCTTTGATACTCTCTTTTGGTCGTGGCTTTCTTGTAGCAGGGTGGAGCTTGTATTTCTTCTCATCCATCAACATAGTGTAGATATGTGACTCACCGTCATGTATTACCTTTCGATCAAATTGACATGGTCTTTTAAGGAGTAGATGACAAGCATTCATAAGTAAGATATCATGCCAAAGTTCATCCTTGTAGAGGCCTATAGAAAAACTTATTAAAGATTATTTCTGGACCTTGCGACTAGTAGAATCATCAACCCAATTCAATTTGTATGGTCTTGGATGAGTCCTTGTAGGAACACTRATTTATCCAACATTGTTTGTGAAGTAACATTGGTGCARGAAGCACTATCTGTGACCACTCTACGACACTTTTACTGAATTCGAGTTATAGTACGAAATAGCTTATGCCTTTTCTCTTTCTCATCCCGACATCATAAAGTAACGTTCTTCGCATGAATAACATATGATAGATATCAAATTCTTTACTTTCTTTGTATTTTTCAAGTAAATCTTGCCGCGTGACATGATATATCATATCTTTTTGTCAAGTTAGAGTAGTCATTGTGTGTAATTGCGCGCCAAAAGATAACAAATCAACTCATAATTCCTCAACTTGTTTTGTTACTTGAATCTTTTGTTTATCACTCCTCGTGATCATAGTTCTCGAAAAATCCCAAACCTAAGTAGTAAAATCTAGAAAATTCGAACCAAAGAAACCAAAAAAATTGAACAAATTCTCTTGAATGTTGAATCCAAAAACTGAACCAAATCAACTTCTTTAAGCCAATTTTTTTTCTATAGATGTTTATGTCCTAAACACACGACCAAAATTTAATGTAAAAATTCAAAGCCAATTAATCGCAGTTTAATGTTTACCTCAGATTGGTCAAAACTGTTTAGAATTTGATCACTGAAAAGCTTTAGAAAACGAATGAGAACGAAGCTTACAAAGTTGCGAAAAGACCTCGAAAAAGTTGTGTACAAATCTGGAAAATGCAAACAAAATGTCTGGATAGGTTATCGAATAACCAACGCTTTTATTACCAAGTGGATGTGGATTTATAAGCGAGAGGCTCAGAATTCCACAAAAACTAAAAAAGTATATGCTTAAAACGAACGAACTTCACAGCATTTAAAGGATCTTAACTCATAAAGAGGCCCTAGTACCAAATAAGGAACTTCCACACCTAAGAAATTAATCAAGAGAATACCCGAACACACCACATCAAAAGCTTATTTAATTAGTTGTTAGAGGTGGTAGTACCGCCTTTCAGGTTAAAATTTAATGCAAATTGAAAACTGAATTTTATTGATAATAATCAAACCTATTTGTACTATAATTATATCTAAGAAATAAACTACCTAACTCAAAATATTTACCTAACAAATAACTAATTATATTCTATCAAATAATATCCTAACAAACTAAAATATCTTAACTCTAATCTAAAACTAGAAATATTCTAACAAATTGAAATTAAGATATCCTAACAAATATTATCAATATTTATGGATATAATTTATGAATATAATCTGATTTTATCCGACAATAATAATAAGGAATTTTTCCCCATATACCCCTGAGCTTTCGCGTATTAGCTCATATACCCCTCAGTTTTTCAGAACGCTCCATATACCCCTGAACTTGTCTCCGTTAGCTCAAATGCCCTTAGTGAGGTAACGTGGTTAAGTTTTGTGATTTTTGGACTTATTTACCCCTGATTACTTCTTCTTTCTTCTTCATCTCATCAATCACCATTAATTACTCTCACCTTCATTACTACCATCTCCATCCAGCCAGCGCACAACCACCATTTTACACATATTTTCCGACGCTACTAATCACTCATCGTTTTTTTCATTTTTCATTTTGTTTTATTTTAGTTGCTTACAACAACAGCTAATTTCTCTTCTCTCAAGAACCTCTGTTGTTTCATCATCAGAATCTCAAAACCACTCAACGAGTGATGGGGTTTATTCATTACAACATATCGAAGACAATCACCGCCATATACCAGTACACATTTCAGGCTCTATGCGTTCCAAATGGAAAGAAAAACTATTACTCTAGAACACAAAAATTGAAAAAGAAAAACAGCACTGCCTTTGTTATAATCAAGCAATACTTGTAATTTGTTATTAGTATGTCAAATGTTCAAAAAAGTATCAAACATGAGTGCAAATTCTTTTTACAAGGTCTACAATACCAAATACAGAAACCAAACCATCAACTGATTCCTTTGTATTTTGGGCTTCCTTTTCTTTGTGGTATGAAGTTGTCTGTCCTCGATTAGATTGAGAAAAAAAGTGGAAGAAAAATTATGAATGCAACATGAAGAAATCTACTCTTTTTAGCTTTACAACAACTATGTATACTCCTACACTCAGGAACTTCATCGGAAACTTCAACCGCAGGTTTCGCCACCTGGAACCTCGGATTCGACGAACTTCTCCGCTTCAACGGAGATGATGCCCAGATTCGATCAATTTCCAACAACCCAGAAATCCAAATTTCGCAAGAATATGCCCAGCAACCCAGAAATTCCAAAACGAATATGCCCAGCAACCCAGAAATCTAAAACGAATATGCCCAGCAACCCAGAGATTCCAAATTTCGACCCCCCACGAGCAGCAATTCGCACGAATTTGATTCGCACAATTGTATTCGAACAGAACATCAGCTTGTCTGTTTGATTTTTGGATTTTAGTTTGATTTTAGTCTGTTTGTAATTTTTGGATTTTAATTTGATTTAATTTGGGGATTTTGAATTTTAGATCTCAATTACATTGTTTAGAAATAGAACTAGAAGATGACTGGCTATTTGGTAATGTGCTTGGTGTGCTTACTCGGACAGGCTATATTAGCAGTTCCGTTGATTATCGTGGCAATGAAGAAGAGACCATGAAGGTATATATATGGAGCAATAATGGAGGTGGAAGAACATAGGTGACAGGGGCAAATAAGTCAAAAAAAACACAAAACTTAACACCGTTACCTCATTAAGGGCATTTGAGCTAACGGAGACAAGTTCAGGGGTATATGGAGCGTTTTGAAAAAACTCGGGGGTATATGAGCTAATACGCGAAAGCTCAGGGGTATATGGGGAAAAATCCCTAATAATAATAATAAAGTTCTGTAGACACCCAAATGTGTCTCCCCAAACGAGTAACCGATGATGAAACATACCACGTTTCGTGATCGATTTGATTCTGAAAGGCGCATCAGAACTCGTAAAAAGCTCGAAATATGTGAAGTCATGCTCGAAATCATGAGGCAAAGGTCAAATAAGAGGAAAAAAGTATTTTCTTTTATTTTTTTTATTTATTTTCTATTTTTAGAATTTTCTATTTAGTTTTAGGATTTTTTAAAATAATTTATATTGGTGATCTTCATAATTTTCATTGCATTCTTCTCATTTTTCTGAGTTCACTAGTATTTTTAGATTATTTTCCTGATTTTTCTATAATTTTCTATGAATTTTACAATGTTTACAAAAATAAAAATACACAAAAAATACAAAAAAAATCAGAAAATACTTCAGAAATACCAAAAAAATACTCGGAATGTTCTAGAACCCCCTAGAACCGTATTTCTTGCGAAAGGGGGTGTCTAGGTTCATCCAATCCAAGAAGAATTAAGAAGAATCGGATTTAAAGGTAGGAAATAATCGAGCGTATATACGCTCCTCTGGGCGTATATACGCTCCTCTGGGCGTATATACACTCGTTTTGAGCGTATATACGCTCGTTTTTTGGTTTTCGTGCCTATAAATACCCTCTTTGCCTCACTCTTCGATGGACTCACACGTTACAAAGCTCCTTATACGTGCTTATTCTCCTTCACTCTCACTCATACTCTTTTCACCACAAATACATACAAAATACGAGTTCTTGCGTTCTTTTCAAATCATATTGATGAGCGAAATCAAGGTATATCTCTGAGGTTACTCACCCAAAACCTTCATTTCGCATTCTGTTAACTTGATTAATAATTGTTACGAGTTCTAATTCAATTATTAAAATGTAGAAACCCACTTTTAAATTGTTTTAATGTAAATACGTAGGATTAATCTTCTCATTTTCGTTTTTATCAATGTCATTTTCATTTTCGTCATTGCTTATTATTATCTTCAATACTAACATGTTTATTTGTGTTGTCTAGCGGATCGATCAAAGGCACTTTTTCTTCAATACTAACATGTTTGTTTGACTTGCTTAGCAAAACGATCGAAGGCGTTTTCATTATATTCTAACGATTTGTTTGTTTGCAGCGACAAGGTAAGGATGATGTATATTTATATATGCATATTGTATATATGTTTTGTGTTGCACTTCGTATACTCTTTAAATAAAGACCGAAAATTATGTGAATCACATTAAAGTCAGATTAACTATGGACAACCGGCTTATAGGCAACGTATTAATTTGATTAATATCAAGTGTTCACGATTTCTAGGATAGGCAGTCGTTTGTGCATAATAGAAACCCGTTTTTGTAATAACTTTAGGATTAAAACGCAAATAAGGTTTCAAAATTGCTAAGATGTTGTGCATCCAATAATCGTGTTTAATGGAATTACAATGAGACCGAGTAGAGGCCGCTACATGCGGGCGGATTGGGTCAAAGATTCAATCCGTACCATGTCCCCGAACCCACGAACTGGTTACTGGATCGGACCGTGGGGCCATTGTTTTGGCACCAACGTTTCGGGCGTCCGTGATTAACCTTAATAGGCATGGTGGCGATCCCCTTACTCGACAACACTCCCCCAACGCACTCACGTGCGGGTTCTGTGGCTCAAGCCCACAACACACACATCGATGTAGGCCTAAGCCCCCCGCGGGGTTGGCCCACGGTCTACAAGTTCTAATTCATATCCAGGTAAAGTTATCATTGAATTGGTTTGTTGATTCTTCAAAGTTACAATTTTTCAAATTGTTGTTTGGGTAAAAGTTAGGG
This sequence comes from Bassia scoparia, assembly GCA_008642245.1. Classification (NCBI taxonomy): domain Eukaryota; kingdom Viridiplantae; phylum Streptophyta; class Magnoliopsida; order Caryophyllales; family Amaranthaceae; genus Bassia; species Bassia scoparia. The sequence continues at coordinate 13,073 of SNQN01012339.1, forward strand.
AACCTACAATTCTCCTTCACGCTACTATGGAGAATCGCAAGCCTCTCGCTTATAAATCCACATCAAAATGACTTCATTACCCTTACTAATTATGAGGAAAAAAAGAGGAAAGGGAGGTACAATCAACCACAAATTTGTGAAGGTAAATATTTCTTTTTATATAAAAAAGTTTACTCAATATAGAAAGAAAATGAATGTTTCTACTAATATATAACTTTCTAAGGCTCTGTTTGTTTTGGAGGAAAACATTTTCAATGGAAAATGGTTTTCCATGAAAAACAATTTCAATGGAAAACATTTTCAATGAAAAATTGGAAATTAGAATTGTTTTCCATTATTTGTTTGTCTAGAAAATTGTTTCCAGCTCATTTTCCTTTCTTTGCTCGAAGAAACATTACTTGAGAAAAGAAAGGAAAATCATTTTCCTTTGTTTTTGAAAGGAATATGATTTTCTTATGAATGGAAATATATTTTCCAACCAAATTTTCTTTCTATTTTGATTTTGCCAAACAAACAAGGGAAAATGGAAAATAAATAGTTTCCATTTTCCCTTACAAAATAAGTAGCTAATAAGGTGAGGAGAAACTTCTTCAATTTGATAAAGTGTAGTAATAGAGGAAAAAATTTCAATTACAACAAAGAGGAAATTTTCCTCAAAATAGAGGAGAACGAAATCAGTTGAGCATTTGAAGAAATTAAAGTTGCACAGCAACTGTGTGGGTCCCACGTGCTGGGATGTGGAAATTAATTTTTTTGCTTTCTCACGCCCCAAAACGACGGGAGCGTTTTAAGCGTGGAGAAAGCAAAAAAAATTGACAGATAAGATTGGCTGGCGCGTCAGGCCAGCCAATAGTAGCGCACCACGCATCCCTTTGCAAGCTCTTAGCCAATCAGAATTTATCTAATTAATCCCAACGGTAATATACTTCAAGCTACATTTTCTGCTATAAAAAAACCGACGATCATATTTTGTCCTCCTCTATAAATAGACACCCATTTTGCTATATTTTGACACACTTTGAAAAATCACAAAAATTGATTGTCTTCTTATTTTCCACTTATTTTCCTACAACTAAATCCTCCAATTTCAAGGTCAGTCACTTAACTTAACTATTTAATTTTGTTTATGAAATTATATAATTATTTGTAATTACTAATTTATTGTTATTGATAGTCTTGTTCATGTTTGTTTATGTTGTTGAAATTGTTGGTTGTTGTTATTTTGTTGTTAATGGTTAACATTTTTTTTATGAACTTGAATTTTTTGAAATTTAATAGCAAATAATTGAAGAATTATTTATGTTGATGAAGGTATATGTTGTTGTTGTTGTTGTTGTTGTTGTTGTTGAATAGCAATTTAATTTTTTATAGTTATTGTTTACTATTTCCCTAGTAATTGTTGTGTAATTTGATGTGTGATATAAATTCATTTCATGTTCACAAATACTCTACTTAAACTTTGATATATTGAATTTTTATTATATTCTCCAACCATAAACTTTAAATATGTGTTAAACCATTATTGTTTTAATATGAAAATTATTATAATTTGTATAATTAATTTTTGTGTATCATGTTGCAGAAATGGATCCTAACCTTCCCAACTACACCTTTAGTTTGAGTGAATTCAATGATGCTCTTTTCACCCACCTTGAATTTCAAGCAGCTCTTCAACGAAGAGGGATTACATTGTCCCAAAATCCGTCACCCAATTTAGACTCTCAATAAAATTCTCCTCATGTGTTTCAAGGGAGTAACTCCCATCATCAGAAGAAACTGTTTTGGAGACACCGTAATACCCTCCACCATTTCCAGCAATCCCGGTTACGGAAGACCGAACCCTTGCAAGGGCGACCCGTACTTGGTCTGTCGCGGAGGATACAACCCTCATTGCGCTGTACATGCAATATAGTGAAGATGCTATGGTGTGGACAAACCAAAAGGCTAGCGATCTTTGGCGATAGGTGTCTCGTGCTTGGAATGTCGCGCAGAAGGAGAAGCACTATGTCCTTCTGCCAAGAGAGCTTGGAATGCCATTGAAGAAGGATGACAACTGATTTATTGCAATGGGGAGCTGCTTGGGATGAGGCTGGAAGATTGGATTCATACGGTGGAAATGAAGCTGATCGTCTAGAAAGGGCAATGCGTTTATTCTCCATGACTTCTAAGCCAAAACCACATAACTATACTTTTCAACATGCTTGGGAATTGGTTAAGAATGACCCAAAGTATGGGGACAAATTGAGATGGGCATTGTTGAAAGAYGAGAGAGTCACTTTMGCTGTTGATGAGAATGGAAGTAGTGGAAGTGGGAAGAGGTCTAGGACTCAGGGTGGTGTTGAAGGTGAAGTTCTTGCGCCTGGCTACTCATTAGGAGGAATACCATTAAAAGTTGAATAGTAAGTAGGGTAATTAAGAATTAGTAGAAGGAAGGAATCCAAGGTTTTTGGGACTTCTGCTCTGAGGGTGTTAAGAAGGCGAAAGCTAMGRGTAACAAGGGCAAAGCAACGCTTGACGAGGATGGGTTCATTGATGAGCAAATGAAMTTAAACATTGAGAAACATAAATTTGAACACAATCTGAAAGAGAAGAAGTGATCGAAGGATATGAATGATTTCAACAACGTRGCGATGCTGCTGGGAGGCTCGATTTGTCATCGTTGCAGAAGTGCACCGCTGCGATTAGGATGTTGGCGTATAATGTTGCCGTAGATGCGGTGGATGAGTACCTACGAATGGGGCAAACTACTGCGAAGTTGGCATTAAGTTACTTTTGTCAAGGGGTCATTTCAATCTTTGGAATGATTACTTGAGAAGGCCTACTGCTGAAGATTTACAACGAATCCTTTACCAAAACAAACMTCGAGGWTTTCCAGGCATGATCGGCAGCATAGATTGCATGCATTATTGGGAGTGGAAGAACTGTCCAACGGCGTGGAAAGTAAAATATGCCGGTCGATCTCGCACTGCAACACTTATGGATTTGGTATGCTTTCTTTGGAATTTCTGGCTCCTTAAACGTTCTTAATGTCCTTTACAGATCTCCTGTGTTCGATGAGGTGCTACAAGGTGTTGCACCGCCTACAACTTTCGATGTCAATAACCACACTCACCACTACGACTACTATTTAGCAGATTTAATCTAAACAAAATGGGCTACATTTATACAAGGTATAACGCATCCTCAGGTAATGAAGGATAGGTT
>SNQN01012340.1:0-16275 GCA_008642245.1 Bassia scoparia
ACTACAATTATTACTTACTTGTTTTTCTCTCTCCTCACAATCCTATTTATATCACACTATTACAAGGATTTATAATAATTACAAACATGCCATTACTAATGTCACATGTGCAAATCATGTCCCCGAACGTCAAATAAGGATTAGGTCAAAGCTCAGTCAAACCAAAGTGCAAGGTCAAAGTTCGGAAGTAAACTCCATTTTAAAACAGCCATAACTTTTGATTTAGAGCTCCTATTGAGGCGTGCCATATAACATTGGAAAGCAATGGATCTCTAGCTTCCAACGCAATTTGTCGTTCATCAAAATTCCTTGTAGATCAAAAGTTATGAGCAAAACAGTGAAGGGTGCGAGTGTAGGTCCGGACCTGCACGCGCGGGCACAGGCGCYTGTGACACCCCCACGCGCGTGCGGACGCGCGGACGACCTTAGGGAGGCGCGAACGCACGTAAAACCATTCTGAAAGTGAGGGCTTTTCTGCACACGCGGGCAAAAAGAGGACACACGTGCAAAAATCTAGTTGAACTGCTCAACTTCAAACGGCCATAACTCTTGCTCGGTGATCGAATTGCAGCTTGTAATATACCGTTGGAAAGCTCTCGGAGTCTAKTTTCCAATGCAAAAAGCCTGGCCTGAAAATTCAAAGTATAAAAAAGTATATGGCTCGAAGAATATGTTAGASCAAACGTTTAAGTGCCTTAAGGCTCAACCAAAGCAACCACAAGCAAACCGTCAAGTTGGAAAGCTTAAAATAAACATGTGCACATCTAGGCAACTTGCAAAATTCTCACAAAGCTTACAATTGAGTGTACAAAGATAGAAAAGGAGAGAAAACTAAAGAAAAACCTATAAAAACCACTAAAAACAAACAAACCTTTGCTAAACTAAACAAAGTGGAAATCTAACCAAAAGGTTAGTGAAATGATATCGAAAACACACATAATGGCCAAAATAAGGAAGAAATAAGTGCCCTAATGTACCATTTTTGGCACTTATACCCCTTCATTAGCTTTGTTTCTTCCTCTACAACAAGTTAATAAATACATTGTCATATATGTCAAGGTTATAATAGGTAGTAAAAATCTGTCTATTTGATAATATTCCAAGGAATGAACTAATCCTTACAACCTTACGCAATAAATACAAATTATGCAATTGACAACATATACATTTAGTGAATTCTCATCTCTATTCATTCTAAGATAGGAATCTCAAAAGTAACTCAATCACAACTTTAGTAACGATCAAAACCTTTAAAATTTCTAGTCATGAAACACACTATATTTCACTAAATATTTAGCATTATGGTCACAAATTAAACTAGTACCACACTACCACGTACAAATGTCCCTAAAATTAATCAAGGACAACTAATCTTGATCATTACTTTCAACTGTACCCTTATACAAAGTATGGATTGCCTCATTAAAATTAAAGTAGATAATTTTATAATGACTACAACATTATTGTAGCCYCCACAAACTTATTACAATCAAGACCATTCATTTTAAAATTAAACTATAAGCTATTCTTGAATTGATTAATAAAGATAAATTTTAAAAAAAACACCGTTCAAGATGAAATTTGGATAAATAAATGAGGGAATTCTAAATACAACATCAATCATACAAAACTGTTAACTACAATAAGATAACAAAAAATTTGGAAAGTTTGCGGTGGTGATTCAAAATACTTCCTTAATTTTTTATCGCTTTGATATTGATTTAATTTTGGATTACATTTTTCTACCTTTAAAAGAAAAATCGTCAAATGAAAAAAAAAATGAAAGGTTTTAGATTTGCAATGAACACTAAAAGCGACTACATTTTTTTATGTGTGTAGCTATCAAATAACTTAACCATCCTATCAATCAAATAAAAATAATATGTAAAGGAACATTAAAGAGCTAGCGAGGGTTAACGATAGATCAAATACTCGATCACTCTTCATTTTGTCTTGCATCSTATTTTTGTTGAAGAAGGTGGAGATGATAAATAAATATCTTGATGCGTAGTGCACATCGAATTGATATGTTTGGCTTGGGTTGTTGTTATTGGTTAATCATTATATGGTTTGGCTAATATATCCCACGATTCAAAAGTAGTTGTGGCTTTAATATAAGGTGAACGAGATTAGAGGATAAGGTGCCAATAAGAGCACCAAAAATAAGCTTATCTTGGTGAAACCATGTTTAATAAGCAGGATTTGAAATAATGGTGGTGCCTTTGGTTATGGTAGTGGGTGGTGCAAGAAAGGTGCCATCAACATGTTTGTGTAAGTTGTAGACAATGAGTATGGCTTCGACTTGAGTCTTCCAAGAAAGATAGTTGGTGGATGATGTGAGCATTATTGGGTTMGGGATGGTAACAACGGTAAGAGATTTCGAGGGCTCATTCGTGTTTGGGATCATTATTGGCTTGGAAGTATCCATGACAGGTAAAATGGAAGGAGAATAGGAGATTGATGTACAACCTAAACCTGAAAAGAAAGAAATCATAATAAGAAATTGTAATTTAGGATAACAATAATAAGTTAATAACAGAAAAGGGACTGGGGAAAAGTGCTACTACATAGGCACATACAAAGCAGACTACAATACCCAAACCAATAAGCAAAGCAGAGTAGCACACCCAAAAATGTGTCGTGTCTCCGCCATATTTGCACCCCAACGAGCCTTTAACCTATGAACTCCAACCACCAATAATTGCCCAGAGTCCCAGAATGGTCACGAACCATAAACCCTAGGCCACTCCCTCCACTATTGAGGATATTAACCCTCCTGAAGCTTAGTTACAATTCTGTTACTTTTGTCTGCCAGTGTAACAAACTCTTTTGTTGGTTTTCAGTAGCTTGTAACAGAATTGTTTTGAGGCATCCTCTTATTTAAGGACCTTATGTACTCTTTTCATTTTCATCTAAGAAATGAAATAAACACTCTCACTTTCTTTCTCTAATATGTTAGATCACCATTACAGTTTCATGTTCAAACTTCAAGCTAAAATCATCAAAATTGTCATGGTATCAGAGCTTGAGATCATACGATCTTGATTTTCGTTCTATCACAAAGTGTTCTCATCTTCATCTAATTTAATTTGCTTTCGCCATTTGTGCACGCCAATTGTTCGATCTTATGCGTCTYTTTCTCACTTCTGGATTCTTTTTGTTTATCTTGATTGCGTTGCAGTTTCATTCAATTTGATTGCATTGAGGTATTTTCGTCCTTGTTCTTCTGTTCTTGCTTATCTCTTGGAGCTAAGACGATATTCATTCAGTATGCTCATCTCCTCATTTCAAGTGTTAATTACATTGTTTTTATGTGAGCTGGTGATAAATCCTCTATTTGATGCTTTTGTTCTGCTTCCTGTGATGTTCTTGCAATTCTGAGTGCTCTTTGGAAATTACTGTGATAATTAGTTTTTCCTTGTTTTCTTATTTACACCTAATTTCGTGGTCCAATTGTTGTTCTTTCCGAAARAACTCAAATTCTTTCTTAATTTTTTTCTCAAACACATCACAATATGGCTACTCCACAAAACACACCTCAACTAGACCAAAACTATCGGACTGATCCTGCTCTAATTCACTTCATCCTACTATCTTCATCCTTCTGATAGTCCTAGCATGAAACATGTGTCCTTCCAATTTAATGGCAGCAATTACAATGAGTGGAAGAGATCCATGATTGTTAGRTTGTCAGCCAAAAACAAGCTTGGTTTTGTGGATGGATCATCACCTAAACAAGCACCTACTTCTACTGATCTTTTTGCTTGGGAAAGGTGCAACAATATGCTTATTTCATGGTTATTCAGTACTTTATCAAAGAATTGCAAGGCAAAGTGTTTCAATACATTACAGAACTGCAAGAAAATTGGATGAACTACGAGAAAAGATTTGGTGCAAAACTTCAAGATCAAACCATCTGCTACAAATTGAGACTCCTTACTGATCTTAAGACAAAATCAGGACCCTATTTGATTTCGTTTACCAATATTTAGATGTTATTGGATGAATTGGATGCCTTTGACCACTGCCAAGCTATATGTCTACATACAAATAACCATATGCATGGACCATTAGATCAACTATAGCAGATGATACTCCGATTATTGCCAAAAATCTAGTTTAGTTGCCTAAAATATAAGCCACATTCCATAGAAGCCAAACACAAACTTTTGTGCTAATTTAAAATTTCCTCTTTTCAAAATATTACAAATTTTTTAAAAAAATTTAACTCAATCCTTTATCCTTACCCTTAATACAACATTTTAGAAAACCAAACACTATATCTTTTTCGATGAATCCTTACCAATAAACATTTAGAAACCAATTACTATTCGTCAATGAAAATAGTGAGTTAAGTAATATGAATAGTGCCATTGTTCAATAGCACTATGTCACCGTTGTAAGTTGGGTTGATTCCAACGACTCAAACTCATTCCCTTCCACACATCTTATGCCAAACCCTAAAACACTCCCTCTCCTCATTTCATTCTTGCGTTCCCTTCCAGCCACCCACCGCGCCACTCTCTCTCCTAAGTCTCATTCCTTTCTTCCCTGCTTCATTGACACCTCTTTACTCTCCTCGTTCAATATTTCAATCGCCTTATTCTCTATTCCCTGTTTAAGCAATACACCAACAAATCTCAGTCTATTTTGCAAATAGTAGGTTGTTTAAAAGAATCCAATAGTATTCTAATTTAAATATAAACATTTAGAACCAATACTAGTCGTCAATGAATAGTGAGTGACAATGAATAGTGTATGTCCAACAGGCACATTGCACCTCTGTAAGTTGGTGATCCAACGACTCAACTCATTCCTTCCTACACAATTCTTATGCCAACCCTAAAGAACACTCTCTCTCCTCATTTCATTCTCGTCCCTACCAGCATACGCCACTCGGCCACCTCTATCCTAATCTCATGTTTCTTCCCTGCTTCATTGTACACCTCTTACTCTCCTCCTTTTAATATTTCAAATCGCGCTTATGTCTCTACCCTTTAAGCCAATAAAACGAACAAATTCAAGTTATTGCAAATAGGTAGGTTTAAAGAATTCCGAATATCAGTTCTATTTAATTACAAATCTTGCTGTTGCCTTGAGTTTCTTCAGTTCGTAGAAAAAAAGCGCAAGAAACTTGAGTTCTTAGATTCAATTGAGCGGCGAATCAGTCACCAACTAAAGCAAATAGAAATTAGCAATTAATTGCAGCAAGGTAGCAAATCTCAATTTCGCTTTGGAGGTAGTCTGCTACCCTTCTCTCTATTTAGTGCGGATTCATCTTCGAATTTAAAAACCCTAAAAATAACCATTAGAGAGCTAAGTATAGCAGAAGTTTACAAGTTCCATGCTTTACTTCGCAAATCACAATGTTGACTTAATCTATAGCAACAACATTTTCTTAATCGCATTAATTTTTTACTTTATTTAAAGCTGATTGAAATTTTGAGTGATTTCTTTGTGTTTTTGCGAATAGAGTTTGGTGATGTGTGCGAGTGTGAATTGAAGGAATTTGTTGGTTTTTTCATTGGATTTCAAATGAAATTTGCGTCTGTTCCTTTGTCTCAAGATTCTCTATGTTTTCTTACTCTTTTTTTGGTCAATTTCCCAAATAGTCATTTCGTATCTTGGTTCTTGTTCATAACTTCCCCTTTTTTCTTTCCAGAATTTTTTGCAGCACATTTGAATTTATTGTTGTTTTATTGTTATTTCAATGAAAATTTGCCGGATCTGTTTTCTCTTGTCTCAAGTATTTCTATTTTTCTTACTTTTTTTGCGTCAATTTTCCCAAATAGTCATTTCTATCTTTGGTTTCTTGTTCATAAACTTCCCCTTTTTTCTTTCCAGATTTTTTGCAGCGTTTTGAAATAATGGAAGTTGGTTAGCAGTCAATTGGTGCAAAATTATTACTCAGATTTTTAGGAATGTGACATGAAGCCTTAGCCTTTAGGTTCCTTTTTGTGTGTATGTACAAATATTTTAGTGCTATGCTTATGGCTACTGGTGTTGGGTATTGGGTAGTTCTTTGTTCGTAATGATAAGAAAATTAGTTGCATGGATATTGATATAGGAATGCATGCAAGGTGTTTGATGTATTGCTTCTTTGAAAATTATATTGTCTTGCAATTCTCATTTCTTTGTTCATTGTGTACTTTTTGTGATTTTTTATGACATAATTACAATTTCCTCTTGAAAGTGATGGCTTGTAATTATAAACAAAGTTTAAAATTTAGATATTAGGAAGATCATTCAGAATATTTGTCATACGGATTTTTGTAGTACCAGTAACAAGTCACTTAGATTCTTACCAAGAAAAAAACAAGTCTCTTAGATTGATAAGACACCATTATCATAAAAGATGTATTATTTGTAGAAAACAATTTGAAAATCTAGCTTCTTGTTGTTAATGTGTGCACAGTGCAGTCTGTGCCGTCGAAACCCATAGCTTTATCAATTGCATGTGCTCATACTTCTTAATTTAGTTACATTGCAATTGGAGATGTATGTAGAACAAATATGATCTTGTGAAATTGTAATGCATTTAAATGGGCAACGGGGGCTCAGTGGTTTGGTGGTTGATCAAAGGTAGTGGGTTGTCGTACAAGAGTCAAAAGTGATATATTTACTACATGGCCTTGTGAATGTAAAGCTAAAATGGGGCAATACTAGGACGCTCGATGTAGTTGTGGCTGGTCAGTTTGCCGCTTGCATCCTTATGTCTGTCATCTTCTCTGATTTTGAGGGATGTGTTCCTTTGTACCATTCTAGACGCTGTTGTGGACTGCTTGGTCTTCTTGGTGACTCAAGCTATTGTCCTTTGTGAGAATATACCTAATTATCTTTCACGGGTCTGCTTTTCTTCGTAGCAGGGGCACACCTGTCCCCTTGTCACTAGTGGAAAAATTGTTATAAGTAACCCCTTATTTGTAACCATCATGCTCATTGTTGGTTACCTATTACTTTTTTGTAACCAACATTTAAAATGTTGGTTACATATATGTATTATTTGTAACCATCACATTAATGTTGGTTACAAATAAAATTTTAAGTAACTATCAAAAAACTTATGAGTTACAAATAATTCATTTTAGATTTATTAAACCAATTATATGTAACCAATATTACTTTGTTGGTTACCTATAGAATTAGTCAAAATAGGGCTCACATGCATATTATACACTTTAATTTTAATTTTCTTTTTAATTTTATGAATTTACCAAACTCAACCTCCCTCTTTCACCAACTCACGCATGACCATCAATATTCCTCCATTCACGCATTCACCATCAACCTCCATTCACGCATTCATGAATCAACTGCTCACACGCATTCATGCATTCCCCTTCTCAGGTCATCAAAATCAACTGCTACGCCCTGCTGCTGCTCTGCGCTGCCTCGCCTTGCCACTGCTCTACCGTGCCCTGTCGTGCCCTCGKKTTGCACTGCTCTGCCATTTCAATTTCGTTCAACTTCAATCGCTCAATTGCACCTGTGAGTTAGGTTAGTAAGGTTTATTAGTCTTATTCTTCATGTTAGTAAGTTTAGGTGTTCTATAGTGTACATTAAAGTTTCGAGTTTGGGGTTTCGTATTTTGACGGGATTCATTTAGGGGAATTTGAGAATAGATTTTTTGTGGGTTCTTAGTTTGTTATCTTCGTCTATCATCCGTTTAGCTTGAAAAATTTCCAATCTTTTATTTCGAAATTTAATCTGAGGATTTCTAGGTTTACTGTTCATATCATAGAAACTAAGTGTTTGTCTATATCTAATCGCGTGTGGGTGTATAGTTGTATGAATTATTCATTTCATACGATTAATATTGCTTCTGTCTGTGTGTTCTTAATTAAATTGGGATATAAAAATCATTCTAAATTTTTGATCTATTTGTCTTATGGAAAATGGTTAGAACCATGAATAAGGAGTAGTAAATATAGAGAGATTGCAAGTACAAGGGGAATAAAATTAAAAGAGAAATTGAAAGTGTAGAAGCAAACAATGAGTGGAGAAGTCTAAGTATCCGACGATAGAGCTGGAAGCTTCAGTGTCTTGGTAATTTTATGCTGAAAATTGGGACCAAATGATATTCGAGTTTCATCTGTGTTGTTCATGAGTGTGAGGTTATTGGTCACTGGTTCATGTAAAATTTGCTCAAGCCTTAAGATCGTTCATATCATTAGTCAAGTTATTTCATTCTTTAAATGCATTGTTAGGAAGAATCACGTTGTGGGGCAATAATTATAAGCTAATTTCACTTTATTACAAATGGGGCCATTTGAATTCTTTTAATGCTGGTAAGATACTTGAGGATTACTGAAATAATAGTGTTTGTATGCAATGCTAAGTGTAGATAGAATTCTAATGAAATTTGGCACTACACATTGACTTGTCTCCGTGATAATTATAGCTTGAAATTTGATGAGACATTGAGATGTTATGATGCTTGGTTTTAGCTGTTTTTTAATTTAGATAACTTGTATCTTAACTGTTTGAGGGATCTACAAAAATTTGAACTGGTGATGAATGGACTGCGTACAGCTCATGGTGGAGGCCTTGTAGCTGGTTGAATAAGTTCTTCCAGCAACCAGATTTCCGAGGTAAATCTTGCTAATCACTTTTATACAATATGTGGAGTTGTATATTTTAAGAATTTAGATTAACTTATGTGATTGTCAACTACTTGAAGCATATTTGTGCCATGATTGTCGTTTTCATTAAGAGGTTGGCAATATACACATTGCTGTAGAGATTGTGCTGTAGATATGTGCAATTTTGAGGTTGATACTTGTGAGCCTAGATAGTTTCGGTTAGTGATTATTGTACTTTAGGTATATTTTTTTTTAAGAGACGTAAGATTTAGACTGGTAATTTCTGTCATTATACTGAAAATTGATTTAAATTAGTAAAAGTTATTAGAATTTATTTCTTTTAATTTTTTTTTAAATTTAAGTGAAATAATCTCAACCCTTTTTTGTGTTGAAAACATTTTAACAATCGCAAATTATACGATAATGGTCTTGGTTATGGAGACAAGTATCTAAAAATTAAGTTTACCTCAAACATACCAATAGATGCTCAGTGTCTCTAACGTTTTGTGGTTTATTTAACCAAAAACTACAATGTTAGCTGTACTGCTTCAAGCCCCTGTTCTCAACTGGAAGCACGGCCACATTGGCAATGGTGTGACATTAAATTAATTATGAAATCATAGGAAGACTAGGAATTACAATTTTACTCAGAATTACGTTTTGTCAAAACCAACAGAGTCCACATTGAGTCACATTGATCAAATATTGGAATTGGTCAAATTCCCAATGAAGCACAGTGCCAACAAACCATTGAAGACATGATAAGCCTTAAATTTGTTTCTTTTTGCTATAATCTTTTGGCTATGTTAATAGGTTTTGTACTATTTTCAGGTCCTACCACCATGGAACAGCTTGATGCACGAGTTGGATGTTACAAATGTCGCGCTGAACTGGAAGATTTCCTTATAATGAGTGCATGTAATGCAAGTATGTGTTGCGAAAGTTAGATTGTTTCCTAAATAAACAATTAGGCTAATTCAAAATTTACTGAGCCCTTGGGGAAATCCAAAGTTTATTGAACGTTTCAATAGTATTTGCTAAGTAGGTATTGTGCCAGCCATGTGTTATTCTGGCTGAACTCTAGTCTTGGTTTAACAGGGCATAGTTTAGGGGAAACTAGGATCAAGTTGCGAAGAGCTTTGAGGTGCTGTTATTGTAAGCTTCTTTTATTACATTTCTCACTGTTTTCAAATACAATGTATCTAGAAGGTTAATAGAATAATCATATATATGGCTGGCAGTTCAAAATTGCTGCTGGAGAGATCTTAGACCAGGGCAGCTGGGTGACATGATAACAAAAGTTGACAACTGGTAATCATTGGATTTATATTTAAGTTCATTAGTTAGTGTATGTGATTAAGTGGTAATCTGCATATTTTGTTGTTGTGGTTATTTGTGACTACCAGTATAATTACAGTCTACCTCATAGTCATTAACTCAAACTTACGTTTAAATGTTTTCTGACTGGATTCGAAAATAGCACTAAAAAGTTGTCAAGTTACTAATGCAATTAATTAGTTTGAGGTAAATGGAGAAGAATTTGATTTTGTCTTGAAGGGAACGATATGCTACATAAATTTCAACGGAAAGGTTTATGCAGTTCCCTGGTTACAAGCAATGTATGTACAACTATTAGTAAAATATTTCATTGTACATTGTGTTGTTTTTTCATTTGTTACTATACTATATAAATCATTGTAAATTTTTATTTGGTTTGATCTATTTTCGCAATGCTAATCTTAAAAAAAGAAGAGTACATTTATCTTCTTTGATTGGATGTTTTACCGTGCCTGGTAGTTCTATTTTGGAGCTTGGAAAAACTTACCTTTTTTCTTTTTTTGTATCGTAAATTATGTTGGTCGGTTTTACTTCAAGGTATGTCAGGAACTCTGAAGCTTCAAATAAGCTGAAACTTATAAGCAATCTTACTATAGATTGGCTTAGTTTAAGTCCAATTTCGGATCTTGATATTTTTCCACAGTTAAGTCTCAAACTAATGGGGTTAGGAGCCTATAGTAACATTGTTTTTTCCTTCAAGATTCTGTTTTTGATCTATTTTCGGTTAATATTTGGTTGTATTCTTGATGTAAATTATTCTCTCAAGACATCTAATGAACTTACTTAGGAATAATTGTCTTGTACTGAACATAAGCTGCAGCATACATTAACTTTTGTTGCTGGCTGGTTGATTCTTACTTTTTTGCCAGTTCCCTGCTTGTTTGACTTTGGTTGGAACCTAGTAGCAAGCAATTTTATTTGTAACTTTGGTTGATTCATGTTTATGCTTGTCCCCAGCAAAGCGGAAATGTCTGGTTTCGTTTGACAATTTCCATCAAATTACACTATACAATATCTCTTATCGAATCTTTCTTTAACTTCAGTTAAATTATAGGTTGGCAATTCAGACAACTTACTTCTGACTTACAAGAAAAGATGAAGTGGGCTATACCATGATGAGTTGGATAAGAACACAAAACCAAGCCTGATTGAAGGTTTGTTTTAAATATTATAAGTTGATTACTGATTAGTGTCATTTTTTTTTTTGTTATTGGTATGAATTTGCTTCTAAGAACTTAGGAAATAGTTTAATCTTGTACAATGGTTAACGTCAATTCGTCTTATGTAGTAGAATCATAGAAATGGACAGAAGGACATGCCAATGATCTTCTTTCCTTAATAATGTGGGAAAGGCTGAGAATGTAACTAATTGAAATTGTTTTGTGCTCATCCATTGTTCAGAGCTCTCTTGAGAGTTAAAATTAGCAAATGTTGATCTAGTCACTGTTTTTTAGTTTAGTGATACTATTATAGGTTGAAGTTATTTTTCTTAAGACCTTCATTGTTTACGTTTGTAGTTTTAAGCTAGTATAGTATTAGATGTTTATCATTATTATCTATTGGCTTGTCCATTGGTCGTAGTATTTGTCGCAAGAAAGAATGTTACAATGTCGAAAGAAATGGACGAGTTCGTGAACAATGGGTGAAGTCTTCAGAACAGGAGTATCTTGTTTCCTAGCTGGCTAGATAGTTGATCTTGTTTAATATAGTCTAACATGAGATATTGGTATTAGTTCTCAGTTAGTTGTACATGTTATTTTTGATGATTTTAGTTTTTGTGGAACTTGATACTTGTTAGCTGACATTTTGGGATATTGATGATATGACATCGATGTGTTTATGTATCATTGGCGGTGTATGCTACGAGTTTTAACAGAACAGGTCTTATATTTTGGGATGTTTAATTCCTAGTCCCGAAATGCTGCGAAATTTCTATAGAAATGTATTATATTATATATATAAAAATATATTATATATATAATAATATATAGTAAATATATATATGTATAATATTATAGGAATAGGATCATGGTTGAAACACAAACTTAGGTGAAACTAAAAACTTTTAATCTTGACGTAGGATTTGGAGATGGAACGGTCAGATATTATGTAATACTTGTATTCATCTGGGGTACATTGAGGTTTAAAGGGGTACACGTGTACGTTTCATTAATGTACTGAAAGTCTTGTGTACCTTTACTTGCTTGTAGTACCCTTAAATGTAAATTACACACTTATTTTGGTTTTTCACGTTTTCATTAAATGTGGTTTTACTGGATCTGACGCTATATAATATATATATGTATATATATAAAATATAATATATATAATAGTATATTATATAGTATATTATGTATTATATTAATATAAATTAATATACAATGTTATATATATATATATACCACACACATTTGTAACCATCATATTGTTATAATTGGTTCAAATGCAACTCTTATTTGTAACAATCAAATCGTATGTTAGTAACAAATAAAGTACTTAGTAAACATCAAATGTTTGTGTTAGTTACCTATAATTGTTTTATAACCAACAAACCAATAGTCAAAGTAAAAAATGGATTATTTGTAACATCATTAAGAAGGTTACCATAAAGCTATTCGTACCATATATTGTTGGTTACCAATAAAATGACTTTAGGTAACTGCCACAGAGGTAACCATCGATGTTGGTTACCTAAAGCCCAAAAATGATGGTTACCTATGGCAGTTTTTCCACAAGTGTGTTTAAGTTAACCCCTATCATTTATCAACTGGTTAAGCATCAATGCACTAGAAGAAGGCATGGAAGATTATCACCAGGCTGTGTTATTTATATTTGTTTATGACTTTCTCACTCTTGCAGGGTTTTTGCTACTGCTATTACTTAATGAGGCGTGCTCATATCAGGTACCTTTATGAATGTCTCATGACTTAATAATTTGCTTAGTTCGAAAATAATAGTATATCACTTCATCATTTGCTCTTGTAAAACTCCTTGATTTTTGTTTAGAAAATGCAGTCAGAAAAGGATTGATCTCCAATATGTGGACGATGTATCTAATAAGATAGGTACAACTCAAAGTTTTGTGGTGTTCCACCTCTTGTACTCGAGAGACAATTGCATGAGGTACTTGAAGCAATATAGGAAGAACGGATAAAGGAACTTGGAGTTCACCTACAACACATGAAGAGAATGCTTCAGTAGAAAGAAGTAGAAGTTGCTTGGTGGAAAGACATTGCTAAGCTTATTTCCTAACAAGTCCCTAAAAGTCCTCGCCTTGAAGTTACCTGTAGATGATGTAGTTAGTTCGTGATCATTGCTTTTGATGATTGATGAGCTACAGAAACTTCTGGCTTGAATTTTGATGTGGGGATTTTAGCTGTTTAAAATCCCTTTAGTTTATGTGAAATTTCTCTTTTTGGATGTAATTTGTTTGGTGGATACTTTTTTTGCTTTTTATATATTTCCTTTATGCCTGAGAAATTAAATAAGGAGTTGTTTTAAGTAAACAATATCTGGCCAATGTGGTGTACCTAGCATGGAATGATGCATAATTAGTCCTTTATGATTGTACACTAACGTTTAGCACACCGTTCGGGGCACTGCGCGTAGCACGCGGTGCAATGGCTAGTTATTTTATAATATAGAGATGGATAAATTGTTCTTTTAAAATATATATAATATATTTGATATTGATAGTAGTCCTCCTAGGGTTTTTTCTCTCTAGAGAGGTTTCCGTCGTCCCTCTCTAGTAGGGTTATTTTCTTCCCTTTCGAGGGATTTTCCACCGTATCGCCGCCCCTTGCTTCCTCTAGTCATCATCTCACTTTTGTTTGTTCTCTCGCTTCTTGTCTCGCCTTTTTTGTTGTGACAGAGCGGCGCTCGTTGACAATGTAGGGCCAAAACCCTCTTTGTCGGCGAGTCACCCATTCCAGCCTCTACAGTAGGTTGTCTGTGACACCTCCCCGACTTGTACGAATATATACAGGTAATCGCAGATCGGTTTCATGATCTTCTGGTGCGGACACTTCGGCTGTGGTTGAATAGTATTTGGAACCCTTGTGGAATTTGTATCGATTTGGGCTTAAAGGGTTGTCTTTGACACTACAATTTTCAGACGAAGGTGTGTCGTTCCTATATGTGTCCGTCAATTTGGAGTCGTGACGAGCAACCTACTATTTTGGACTTTTGGTCGTTCGTTTTAGTTTTACGATTGTTTTGTTTCTTTTGTCTTTTTTAGGTTTCTTTTCTTTTTTTCTTTGTTTCTAGGGTTTGTTCTATTTTCCTTTATTTTTTTTTTGTTTTTAGGATTTGTTGGGTTTTAGTTTGGGGATTATTTTAGTGTCGTTGTTTTAGGGAAGGTGAACTTAATCCAAAAAGACTTGATCTTTGGCGCAGTTGTTTTCGCCATAACATCTACAACACCGGTGGTGAAGATATTTTTGATAGATGCATTGGTATCGAATTTTTTTTATCATGTTTACATGATTGTATCCAATTTTGTGGAATTGAGCGTGAGTAGAAACAAGTTTAGGTGATGTGGTTATAGCTCTTATTTCTATTTTTAAGTCTTTTGGAGTTCATTAATGTAGATGTTGAGAAGACCTTTAATTGAATAAAATCATCTTTRCTCGTAAAAAAAAATGTTTTATGCGGATTCTTGGATTTGTATTAATATAAATGGTTTATAAAAAAATATGAACAATGTTTCATAAAATGCATTAAATGTTTAACAATTATACTCTACAAGGTAAGAAATGCATGCGTGAATGTGTATAGCATTTTGGGACNTTTTTTTTAAATTTAAGTGAAAAATCTCAACACTTTTTTGTGTTGAAAACATTTTAACAATAAAAATGTATAACTGAGTAGCTCAACACATCAAAGAGTACAAATTTTCAACGGTGTACACTTTTAGTGTTGTAAATCTCAACACATAAAAGCATCCAAATAAAAGTGTTGAGACTCTAAACTCAAAATAGTGTTGAAACTTTCAACTRCAAAAGGTGTTGAGACTTTCAACACTTAACCAAAAGTGTTAAGAATCTRAACATCTAAGTGTGTCAAAGGAGGTGATGAAAATATTCACGMCCAAATTTTAGACACTTTTGTTATGTGTTGAGAATTAATTTCTCAACTCTTAAAAGTGTTGAGAAATGGCTTTAAATGTGTTGAGAAAACACTCATTTTGTAGTAGTGATACCAATACGAGAGTATGCCTTTTATGATCWTTATTTATATGATTTTATCCTCAATGCAYCTTCAAGGAACTGAAGAGTCAAAATACCTCGAACTTCTCCGTTTGTTTGCTCATGGAACATGGAGTGATTACAAAAGTAAGGTTGCAATATTGATTGGCACTTTGTGAATTCCAAATCTTAATTTGAAACAATCTTCAATGAGTAATTCTTAGTTGCTTCAATGTAACATTTAATCCTTTGATGTGTACTCCTATAGATTTGGGTCGTTATTATTTCCCCTATTACCAATATTCAATAATATGATGTTTCATTTGATGCAACTTCCTTTGGCCCTCAATGACTAGTTTCATGAAATACTATTTTTTGTTAATATGCAGGCAGTGCTGAGTCTTTACCTCCTCTAGTTTTTGAACAAGTACTCAAGCTAAAGCAACTCACTATGCTTACATTGGCTGAGACAAGCAAGGTATTTTTGACCTGTTTCTTTGTGTGMGGCACACTTTAAGTTATAATTGGTTTTCATTTTCCAAGTTCAGTGTATTGGTATGACCGTATGTAGTGTTTTCTATGATTTACCGTGCCTGGTAGTTCTATTTTGGAGCTTGGAAAAACTTTACCCTTTTTTCTTTTTTATGTATCGTAAATTATTGTTTTGTCGGGTTTTACTTCAAGGTATGTCRAGGACACTCTGAACCTTCAAATTAAGCCTGAAACTTTATAAGCAATCTTACTATCTTAGATTGGCTTAGTTTAAGTCCAACCTTTCGGATCTTGATATTTTTCCACAGTTAAGTCTCACAACTAATAGGGTTAGGAGACCTATAGTAACATTGTTTTTTCWCTTCAAAGATTCTGTTTTTGATCTATTTTCCGGTAATATTTGGTTGTTTCTTTGATTGTAAATTATTCTCTCGGACATCCTATTGAACTTACTTAGGAATATTAGTCACAGAAATCGATACCAAAAACAAATTCATTGAGTTATAAATAATCAATTATTCATTAGCCCTTTCCAACATCTGTGATTAAAAGAAGATCAATGGCATGCTACTAGGTATCCAACAAGTTCAAAACAACCAGATCATGCCAAAGAAAGTAGAGAATCAACTAGCCAGCAACAAAAAATTTATGCTGTAAGCCTTTAGATTCAGTACAAG
>SNQN01012341.1:0-16274 GCA_008642245.1 Bassia scoparia
TGCTTCCATTAGCAGAGGCACTAGTTTCTGCTGGATTTGAAGGCTGAGGACTTCATTAGCCCCACCAATAAACTTCTTCCCAATGAAAATAGCTGGCACACTCGGCTTATTTCCCATGTTTACAAGGCCCTTCTCAATTTCTTTCCCATTTGGCATTTTGTCGAGTTCGTATACTGTTGCATTGGCTCCATAGCTGCTCATAAGTTGCTTCATTGAGTGAGAAACACAGCAAGAACTTTTGCTGAAGATTACTAGTGGTTTCTCATCAACCAGATGCTTCACAACATCCATTGCAAGTACTTTGTTTTTTTTTTTTTTTTCTTGATTAAACTTGAAATTTGTAAATTTTGTTGTCTGTTATAAAAAATATTTCTCGGGGTATGTTTTCTTTAGCAAAACTTGTGTCTTCCAAGTTCGAAGGGGTCTATTTATAGCATTCATTTTGAGGCAGCAAGGTGAGACAAAGCTCTATGAACTGTTGAGGATTATTCTGAATCATTGTCCTTCAAAATTGCAGATGTTATTTGTGGTTGATATTCCGATGCTGCCGTTCACATTTGATTGGGAATCAACAAGTAATATGACGAAGCAAAACGTGTAATATTTTCCATTAAAAGTTTGTGTTTTCTAGTGGCCAAGAATGTCACTTTTTCGGATGTTAAGTTTTCTTGTTCAAACAGTTGAGCATTTTGTTCACTGAAGAATAGATTCCAGATTTGGCCTTTTAGTAAAAGTTGTTTGAGATATTTTGAAATATGAGGAAACTAGACTGTGTTTAGGCTTCTTCTTATAGATTTTCTGGCAAGATTATATTTTGAAATATTAATTTGTCTTACAGCGGTTCACAGGAATTTGGTGAGGTATCCGGAAAAGTGAGAAAGAATGATATACAGTTGAGTTGACAGCAGACTAATCTGAAACTAATAAGGTAAGTCTTTATGATATGCTGCTAATAGTTGTATTTTTATATTAGTACGGAAGCAGAATCTAAGCTGACTATCAGTAAGATAACAGAGAGAACCATGACGTGCCAAAGTGTTCCATTTGGAAGCTTAACAACAATGCCTTCATGAAGTTTTACTGTTGTGCCTATTGCTTCATCCTTATCCTCGTGCGAAAATGATTGGATTCTAAACTCCGTATCTTTAAGTGCATTTAACAGAAGATGAATGCCTATATTGAGCATATTTTACGGGATGTTTTTCTGCCTAATTAGGAAATATGATTCCATGGTGGCAAGCAAAGTTGATATAGTAGGTATATTTTTATAATATTTTTATTAGTAGGTAAATTTGCCCAAATTAAGATCGACCAAGGAACCGCTTTCACTTGGCTGTTCATGTATCATTTATGTATGTGTTTTTTCAATTCATGTGAGTGTGACTTTTGTTACTTATTGCAATTCTTTATTTCAAGTGAAATGAGCCTAATAGAGTCCCTGTTTTGGCTGCGCACAGGATACCCAGCATTAGTCCCATTAGTTCAACTAGGCATAACCGTACCAAATGGCAAAAACAAGCATTTCATTGTATGCGTTTGCATGTGCGCATGCTTTGTGTATATGAGAATGTCTGATCCACCAGCTCTTTTAGTTTGTTGTTAAGTTTGTATTCGGTATCGCACCATTTATTTCAAAATGATGCAAAATCTCCAATATATAATAATAATAATAATAATAATAATAATAATAATAATAATAATAATAATAATAATTATTATTATTATTATTATTATTATTATTATTATATATAATTATATATATATATATATATAGGGTTAGGACCCAATGAGAAGGACCCTTAAAATGAGAAGTATGAGAAGCAATCTTGGTCGTTGATTTTTAAAATGAACGGTCAAGATGTACACAAGTTTAATAGTAAATGTGCAAATTTTTGTACATAAATGTACATATTTTGTTAGTTTTTGCACATTCACAGAAAATTCGTGCACATTTATGTACAGAAATTAGCACATTTACTTTTTTCATGAAATCCCATTTGAATTCTTATTCATTTAAAAGGTTGTGAGTAGGATGCACAACGCGGGGCGGGCGGATATTGCAATTCCTATCCCCATCTACTTATGGAATCCCCATCCCGTACCCATCCCCGCGGCGGATATTTCTTTTATCCCATCCCCCCCCGACGGGGACATAATTGAACTTCCCGCCCATGACCCAGTGGTCTCATACCACCTCATACCCGTATTTCCGCCCCACTACCCGCAAACCATTGCCCAAAACCCACCTAGACCACGATGAAATCCCAAGATCAAATAACACAAAGAATTCATCAAGGCCAAATAACAAAAACAATTCAAAGGCCCAAATAACACAAACAAGGCCCAAAAAAAACTAACTCACAATACAGATATCATAAGGCACCAAATAAATATAATAAAAATTTTCAATTAGTACCAAAAAATAAAAATTAAATATTAATTTTAAAAAATGCGGGCGGGGCGGGGAATGGGGCGGAGTAGCCAAAACAAATCAACCATCACACACATCTCCTGGGTACATCTATCCATCCCGCCCCATCCCCTGTCAAAGTTGAGACCATCCCCGCCTTAGAGGATGGGCGGGGTCTCCTACTTGACCGCCTCACTTGCATCCCTAGTTGTGAGATAGAGTTGTCGATTATATAAAGTTATAATTTGTAGATTTTTTTTGTTTTTTTTAAGTATATGTTAGTTATATTATTTTTTTTAAAAAAAAATGACTAAACATACTCATTTATATGTTGTTTAATATTTCCATTTTTATATTTAATGTTTTTAGATTTAATTATTAATGTAAAAAAAAAAATTGGATTGTATAAATAAAGGAGAGAAAAGAGAAGAAGGAAATATGGAGAGAATAATAATAGTAATTTAGATGATGGGGAATATATATATATATATATTATAAATATATATTATATATTATATATATATATATATATATATATATATATATTATAATATATAGGATCAAATGAGAAGAACTCTTAAATGAGAAGCAATCTTGTGATGGTTGGATTTTGAATTAAAGGTCAAGATTTATTTCACCAAAAAAGTAAATGTGCATAATTTTAATCTGATGTAGCATGTTGCTTTATACATAAATGTGCATAATTCATAAAAAAATGCACATTCATAGAAAATTTGCACATTCACTATAAAAACTTATGCACATCCTAGCCGTTTATCTTAAAAATCAAGGCAAGATTGCTTCTCACCCTTCTCATTTTAAGGTTTTCTCATTGGATCCCAACCCTATATATATATATATATATATATATATATATATATATATATATATATATATAGTATATATATATATATATTATATTATATATATAGATATATATGAATATCATACTATAGGATGATAGGTCACAATTGGTTCTTGTAATACAATTACCCTAAATGACATCGTTAAATCATTTGAATCTCACTAAGCAGTATAGAGGAATATCCTCAGGACATAGTCACATAAAATATATATTAATATTATATACAACACTTCCCCTTTGAATACCATTGTCGAGAGATGTGTCTCAATTAAATTTACAAGAAAAACCCTGTGGGACAACATCTAGTGAAGAATAAAGATACAACACTTGTAATACGTCTTGCTCGAATTGGTCATCGGTATATAAACCTTACAGGAAAACCAATGTGGTACATAAACATGGTTAAGGAAAAAGAGGCAGCGCCGTATTTTTGCGCCCTATTAGTGCATTAGCTTGAGATCTTCCAATAGTAGCAAAACTCAATGTTTGTCCTGAGCCGGACTTCACACTTGTATAAAACAATATCTTTTCATGGTTAGTCTTCTCCGTTAAAACCTAGTCTTCAAACTTGTGTAAACATTGTAGCTGCACTTCTTCATTTTTCATCATATTTAATAAATATAGTGCTTGTGATTGATTCTTAATTGACTATTTGTTTCAATCCTTCAATCATTAATTTATATGCCCTTCTTTGGATGAGAATATAAAAAATTTTTTGGACGATCAAATAGGATCATATTGATGGCAACTCAAATATCATCAATAATATCTCTGTCTCAACTCTGTAGCTATCAATGTCATTCGCTCAGTGGTCTTTTTGGACCACACAGCAATATCATCACTGAATACCAAACTTCTGTTATTATCAATAACTTAGTAATCCATACTCTTCTAAGAGTTTGATAACACTAAATGCTCACAAATTTGCCAATATTCATATATAAGAAATGAGGCTAGAAATTTTGAATAAATCGCATATAAGTTCATTAGGACTTTTCGAGCATGACTTATAACATGTTAATAGATCATCAATAAATCATCGCAATTATAATCCAGTCGAATATAAATTTCTTTCTTGTAAAAATCATTATCATAAACTATAAATTCATCATACACAAACATTACATATACCACACACTAATTGCATATTAAATGAGATACGGAATTTATAATTATGAAATTGATGCAATGGAATACAAAATATGCATAGATAGATGCATTAATGTCTTCCTAACAGTAATAAAAATTATGTACTAGACTCACAGTAATACACATAAACTTAGACTCGGAATAAAATGACTCGTAAGACATGACACTGTACAGTGTGGATTCTTATAATCCTTTTTCCGATGGACTGATGGACTTCTGGTCCATGAAAAACATTTTTCATCATTATTTATATTTCGTTGGATTTCCGGTCCATGAAAAACTTTGATCATCATCATCATCATCATCTATATTTCACTGGACTTCTGATCCATGATAAACTTTGATTATCATCAATATGTCGACATGAAAAGTGGACATTTATTTCTGATCCCTTATTCACAAGTCCACTACTTTTGCATATGCATTATATTTATCGGTTCTGTTCAAGGTATCAAAAACCTAGACTCTAAAAACAGAGATAACGCTTGTCAATTCTTGAAAGTTTTCGTCGGAATATTCGCCGGAAGCTCGCCGGAAGGACACGTCAGATGTCCTGAAGAGAGAGAAAAATCAATCAGAGGGCCCAGGGGTTTGTACCCTGGGGACCACCTCCGATGCTTAAGTCAGCAAAGGGGGGAGAGAGAAAAAGTAAGGGAGAGAGAGAGTTTTGAGAGAGAGAGAAAGTGTGTACTGATGTCAGAAATCACAAAAGTTGGTCCCCTGATTCTGTGGTCCTCAACCCTATTTATAGGCAATATGAGGGTATGATCATAATTTAGCCAACTATCAGAAAGATCTAGAAGATCTTCTAACAGAATTCTGTTAGACTGCTTCTCCAAGAAGCTATCTTCTGTTGACTGGTCAACGCAATCAATAATGGCATTTTCGTAATAAGGTCATTGGGCTTGGCCCAGTTTTGGGTGGGCCGGAACAGTCAGCCCCACGCTCGATTTCTTTAATTATTCTTAAAATGTCGAGCGGTATAAAGACTGATTCTTGTGAAATGGCTCAGCATTCCTTAGGGTAATAGAGGAAATCCTTCATCTAGGATTTTTAGCCCCTGCCCTAAGGATTGATGAGCAATTTATTCTTGCAACGTCGATCAAACTCGTCTCAATCTGTGAGACATGGGCAAATTTAACTTATGGCGTTTATAGGCAAGAAAACACAGTATGCCCAAGTTGGCGGTCCGAGAAGTGGATAAAAAGAACCCATGGGCGATTACAGCCCATGGCGTTCACAAGCCAAAACTTATTCTGAAAAACTCATGGGCGATTACTGCCCATGGTGTTTATAAGCCAAAAATCCATGTTCAAGAAACATGGCGGTCCGAGAACTGGACATTGTGAACCCATGGGCGATACTACCCATGGCTGTTTTACAAGTCGAACACATTTTATGTACTGAACCCAGTGCATACACCATTGCTTCAGGAGCTAAAAGTCCATGTTTGAAAAACTGGCGCTCAAAGTCCGAGAACTGGATCAAAAGTAACCATGGCGTTTACTATGCCCATGGCGTTGACAATTCTAACACATTTTCAAACTGAACATGGGCGATAACAGCCATGTGCTCCAAGAGCTAAAAGTCCATGTTGGAAAAAATGGCGTGTCCGAGAACTGGACCAAGGACCCATGGCGATTTCAGCCATGACGTTCAGAGCTAAAAGTCCATGTTTGAAAACATGGCGTCGAGAAACTGACCAAAGTGAACCATGTAAAATAAAAAAAAAATTATTAAAAATATATAGCGATTACAGCCCATGGCGTTCAGGAGCTAAAAGTCCATGTTTAAAAAACATGGCGGTCCGAAACTGGACCAAAAAATCCTCAGACTTAGCTTCCAAATATTTAGATGGAAATTCCCACCCTTATGAAATGGGCGGTCCAGATTGGACCAAATCCTTGGATTAGCCCCAAGCGTAGGAATCCATCCAAGAAAATGGGCGTCCGAGAATTGGACCAAAATCCCTGATTAGCCCAAGGTCGTGTTTTATGGAAAATGTACACACCAAAACAAGATATGCAAGGGAACTGGACGGTCCGGAGAATTGACCAAATCCTTGGAATTAGCCCAAGGCTGTTAGGGGAAATTTCCTATCCCAAGAAAATGGGCGTCCGAGAATTGCACAAAATTCCTTGGAATTAGCCCCAAGGCGTTTAGAGGGAAATCACAGAGTCTCCTAGGAATGCCTAAAGCCGTGGACATTTGTCCTGATTGGAAGGCATTTATCCACGGATTATCATGTCTACTGGCGGTCACAGGCCATATTTTAATACGCGTTTATACCAAATACTCCTGGCTAGGCATATTACTGTATTGTATAGGCAAATCGTACAATCATGACATATATATACCCCTTAATGGTGCTTTCAATGTTAAGCCCAAATAGGAACAGTATTATCTTTATATAAGTGTGTGTTCTCTCACTTCATAACCACATTCACTCAACACTTTTAGAGAGAAGAAAATCCTTCCAAATTCCCATTTGCTCCTCAAAAAATCTCATCTCCATCTCATTCTCCCAAACTTCCAAGTGATTTCCACAGCGGTTCCCAGAGGAAGGCGTTCGGAACAAAAAGCATTTATCCACCAAATTGGCGGTCCGAGACTCACTCCAAACTTCTTCACTTAAGGTATATACCCCTAAACTTCCTTGTTTCATTAATTCAAACGACCCAGAAATCTTTAAAACGCCTAACCTTTAGTAACATAGAGTATGAATAGAAATGACTTCTTTCCATAACCGAAAGTGGGCGGTAGGTGTAGTTCATACTTATAGGATCCATACGTTAAAAATAACTGGACAACCCCAATAACCCAATGCCACTCCTACCGCGTTTCCCGTAGAAAAGCCCCCAGAACTTAGTGCCATGAATACTAGTGATAGTCTGACCGCCGTGGTGAAGAAGAGAACACCTTAATAGAGCCAATAAATGGAGGATAACAATGGCACTTACCACCAAAAGATGCATTTTGTACTAACCATATCAACCTTTTATCACCCTCAGGAGCCGTTGTCAAGATGGTGAGAGTAACCTTATGACGATTCCTGAGTCCAGACGCCGAGTTCGCCCAGGACTAAGCGTCACCTCCAACCCCTAGGGCTGCAGGGTATAACCCCAGTCAATCATTTTAGAATGGTTGGGTCAGGAGAGCATAGGCGGCAATTAACCTTTCGTTATCCCTCCTTAATGATACACCATCCAAATCCCAGGGACTAAAAGGGGCGGTAACGAACCCTTCCCCTGGTTGTTGCGTATATGTGCCATCGTAGAGTTAGGCATCCGATTCCCCTCCTCTCATGTAGAGTTATTTAATGAGTATAGAGTCACCTGACGCTGTTATGCCAACAACATTCCCAAATTTTATCCTTCATCGCCTTGTGCGTATATTCTCAAGGTCCCCTCCCTACCCTTTGGAGAATATGTTTTTACCTTGTTGAATCAAAGAAAGATTTCGGGCACTGGTTGGTATGGATTCGGACCAAATCATTATAGGTCTTCAGAAGACTGTCGGCCATCATAAGGGTTCAGGGGCAAGTGTGTTTATCTACCAGGCGAGGAGCTGGAACATTCCAACAAAGCCCAGTAGTAGCCGCCTTCCCAACTTTCTCTCTCAATAAAGATGTCCGTCAGATGTCCAAGAAGGAGGCTGTAAGCTGGACTGTGTACAAAAATTGTAGATGCTGGGGCGAGGACTGATTGTTCCCTTGTCGGTGGTTCCCCAAGTAAAAAAACACAACAGGAATTTTTCTATATTACGTGGCTTAGCCAGGCATACTACACAGGGTATGAGTCTAACCACTCTTTCTAATCCGCTTCTGCTTGCATCTGTTTTAACTTGTCTCTTATCACAGCTTTATCCAGGCGAGATTTACCCCTGAAATGCGAGATCTTATCGGACGAGATGACATGGCACGAATGATGATGGACGCTGTCTCGAAGAAGAACTATCCAATCCCCCTCCTCCTCAGTAAGTCATATCTACTTTTCTTTTAAACTCTCTTATTTTCGCCTATCAATACTTTGCCATCCTCTTCAGAAAAGAGCACAAGAAGACCACCTGAATGAGATGCGGCGGACAACGCTGGAGCGTGTGAGCTGGTGATGAGGCTGACCCGCCCTCTCCAATGGCGCCTTTGGGACAACGACCAAACTCAAACCCCTTTGCTGGATATAATCCAATGAAGGATCAAAGGAGGTGAGGATTACGGCGAGCCTCTTTCAAGAGGATGAGGAGGTCGCCGAGGGGCCCAGGATGGAGAAACGTCCAGAACGCTGGGGGAAATGATGTCCTGACCGCCTCCGGCGAAAGACGAATTGCTGGGGTCCCCTCACTTGATCTTCCAACGGAAAGGTCAAGCTCACCGAGCCTCACCGCCGTTGCTGAGATGCATTCATTGAGGCGATGCAGAGGTCGATTAAGAAGAGCGGAAGAACACTTCTCCAGAGGGAAGCCTAGTTTGAGGTAGCGGCGACATTACTTCTATGTTCCTCCCTTCTCTTTTACTTATAATTTAAACTAACTTTTTATCTCCTTGACAGCTCGTCCGCCAGGCTTCATGGAGTCTGAGGCATATGCTCAGCGTTCTCCAAGAGGAATTGTCAGGCGTGAGCTGGCGAAATTCAAGAAAGAAGGTTGGGATCTAACGCTGCAATCAGCAACCTAAAACGGAGCATGCCAAGCCCTGCAAATCCATGGAAGAAAGCAACAAGACCGCCGAAGCGCCTTGAAGAAGTTGGAGGCACAGAAAGATGCTAGAGGACCGGCCGCCGTTCGCCAGAGGTTGGCAACTTCAGACTGCTGAGGCTTACAACAGGCCCAAAAATGCAAAACTACCATCCTCCAAGTGCAAAGAGAGCCCTGATGGGGTAAAAAGTGGCGGTATGAAGCTGTTATAGTATGTCCCAGAAGATCTCTGAGCAAACCAAAATCAGATTCTCGCCGCTACTGACATGGTGTCCTTGGCGAAGAAGGATGAAAATCCAGGCTGCCCTGGGTGAAATCCTGGCGAAGGAAAAAGGCCAGGCAACTGGGAGAGGCAGGCTCAAACGCCCGCTAGAGAAAGAGAGGACTGATGGCACAGAGAGCAAGAGAAGGCGAAGAAAAGTCTTGAAAATGCTGTATCCGCCAGAACAGGGAAGCACTGCCAACGCTGCTGCCAACTGAAGAAAACCATCAGTGGCGCTTTCTCAGCCCCAAGCCTCTGAAGGTTCAAAGAGCAGGGCCGCCTCGGGCAAAAGTGGCATATGACTTCTTCTGGGAATAAGGTCAGCCTGAGAGTACTGCGATGGGGCTGGCTTCATAGCTCCATCCACTTGGACTAAGAAGCCAAAGGCGACCCCAAGCTCTAGTTGTCAACATCAGAATCCGATAGTCGCCGCCTTCTAAAGAATCAGGCTCGGTTCGACCAACCAAGGGGCAGAAAGAGGCCCAACTTGGCCCCTTCCAGCGCCAAAGAAGCCCAACACCCCCAATGCCAATCAGCCTTAATTTACAAACCCTTGGTTGTATTTGCATCTTAACTTGCTTTTTAATTCTGAATTGTAATCTATGTACTACTTTGATCATGTAACTTCATTTTATTTAATGAAAAATTTGTTTTACTTTCGCCAATTCGAAGATGAATATTTTACTTCCGCCAATTCGTCTTTACTTCTGCCTAAGTAACGCCCCAAGCCTGGCGATAAGAACTTAGGCGGGGATAACCCTACAGTTGTGAAGCCCAAACCCATCCTTGGGCGCTTTCAAACCAACGTCTCATGTTGTCAAAACCGGTCGCCCTAGAACCGTAGCAAAATAAAATTTATTCTAAAATGATAACTAGCGGTATCATTATTAATCGACCCCAACTAAAATGGGCGATCCGAAATGTGGATAATTTAGCGTAAGTAAAAATCCCCAGTAGATAGGCGATACACAAACAAATATCGAATAAAAACGCATTGATGAATAACCCCCAACAAATGGGCGGTCCGAAAGTGTAACAAATTAAAACACGTCCAATCAAAAGGAAAGACAAAAATTTTCAAAGTCTATATCAAAGGAGGCATTATCTTGTAACCAAAGTCTATGCCTAAATGCCCCTCTGATATTATCTTTTATTCACTATAGATTTGTTGTTAGATTCAATTTATTTATGTGTACAAAAAACATACGCCTTAATGCGCTTACATGCCCCAGCGTGATGTTAATCAATATATAGTACGGCGCAGATTGTCTGCATTCCAAGGCCTTGGTAGGGCTTCCCTCAGAATCCTCTAGGCGAAAAGTACCTGGCCTGTAAACCTCAGTTAATTTGTACGGCCCTCCCAAGTTGGGAGTAAGCTTTCCCATCACAAGATTCTCTTACCCGTCTCACCTTACGGAGAAACCCAAATCGCCGCGAGGAAAACCTGGCGTGCGACAATCGCATTGTTGAAATATCAGCCTAATCTTTTGTTTATAGCTGATGGACTGCATAGGGGTCACCACGAACTTCTAGTTAACATAATTCCAAATAGCTCTTCTGGACTCTCAGTACGGCCATAATGGTTGACCCTTGGGCGATGGGATGCCGAACTTTCAACGAGAGACTGCCTCACTCATTACACTACAATGACTAATGGCGTTGTTGTCCTGTACTCTTGGTAGTGGTTTCTGGCGGACTACAAGACTCCAGTAGCTCATCAACCCAGACCCTCTTAGCCCCATTCATGCTTAGTTATTTATCCCCGAAGAAGTCACCATATTCGCCGTATCTGCTTGTCCATTAGTTTGATGTGCGCGAACAACAGAGCTAAGATTGGGCCTGATGCCAATTTGTTCCATACCGCCAGGTGAATTCCACTTCAATTGCCGTCCATTGTATAGGGCAAATGAGCGGGCCCTGGATTTTCCGAAAGACTTAGTGATTATGTTTCGGCCAATGAACTGCTTGAATCTGCTTCCAGATATAGTTGCTAAAGCTCGGCCTCTATCCATTTTAGTAAAGTAGTTCAATGGCGCAAGCAAAAACTTTTCTGCCCTGTGGTGGCGGGAAATCCCAACAAATCATTTTTTTTTCCCTTTATCAATCGGTCATTGTAGGGCTGATTGGGCAAAGACCTGGTGAGTGAGGCGTGGTATATCGGCGGTTATCTGACATTTTTCACAAGGTCTTCACTAACTCTTGGGCCATCTATTCTTCACGTTCGGCAATAGTAGCCAGATCGTAATGCCTTCCGCCAAGGTTCGAAACCCCTGGTGCGCTCCACAAGACCCCTTCGATGGATTTCCCTTAGAACACATAATCGCCCGCTCACAGGGTGTAATAACCTCAACACGGTGAGTATAAAGGATAGTTCTGTATATTTGCGTCATCCCATTAAAACACCGAGATTGTTTCTACTCTTCAGCTTGTTTTTCGTCTTGGTTCTCCTGCCAAGTATGAATAATTTGACTATCCAAGTTGCCCCCCATCAAGCACCGCATTGTCTCATTGATACTGTCTCTCATACACTTTCCAAGTAATTGTACGAGGGCTTTCATTTTTCCGCCGAACTTGCAGCGGATAGGGCTGCCTGTTGATCTCAACCTGGTATTGTGTTTGATCTCAAAGTTTTCAAATTTAGCCCTCAGAGCTTCCACTTTACCCAGATACATCTTCATGGCGTCTCTTTCTATTACCTCAAACTCGCCCTTACTTGGTCCTGACTACTAACTGCGAATCGGACTTAACTTGCAACCCGTTTAGCCCCTGCTGCCAGCACATCTCAATCTATAATAAGGCTTCGTACTCGCTTCGTATTAAGGCGTAAAACAAATCTCACTGCGTATTCTAGGCGATCCCCCATTATCCGTTTTGATTAATATTCCAGCCCCCTTCGACCTTTTGTGAAGAACCGTCCACGAAGTAGTCCCATGGATTTCTGTAGTTCATAGATGGCGGTTATCACTCGATAAGTCGGCCCGCCTGGGCCTTGGATGCCCTATTCCGGTCTACTGAAGGCATATTACCAACTCATCGCGGCCATTCAGTCAGCCTGATTGAATTGATTTCGCTCCTCATGACTTTGCGGATTGGAGTGCAAGTAAGAACCGTGATTGAGGGGCGTGAAAGTAAGGCTTAGCTTCCTGCTCCCACCACCAAGCATACGAGGCTTTCTATTATCGAATACCTTTGTTCCGCCCTCTTTGCATGAGAACAAAGTAGCTGGATTGACCCATGTTAAGTGTTTGCTTCTTATCCAAACCCAAAGACTGGTCGCTCTAAGGCGATTTCTGACTCCCATCATATATGAACAAGGGTCCTTTGGCGAAGTGGCGTCTTCGGATCTCCGCCAGGTGTTCTATCAGCTGCTGGAAAGCATTTCCGCCTCTCATGCCCACCTCGAATGTGGATCGCTTCAAGTCTGAAAGAAGGCCAGACTTTTTATCCGCGATCTAGAAGCGATCGCCCCAGAGCCCCATACACCTGCAATCGCTGTACCCTCTTTCCATTCCTGTGGAGATTGCTAATCAAGTACCGCCTTTACTACGGATTTGGCCCAATGCCTCGAATCTACTGAAAGGAATCCAAGACATTTTCCTCCTCGAACCCGAACACATTTTGGGAATTGAGGCATGGTTGAACTTTCTCAAAGATTCAAATGTTTCCCTAATCAGCAATATATCCTCGTCCAAAGCTTACTTTTGACAACATGTCTCTTACATTATACTTCAATTCGGCTAATCTGACCGTTCGAATATTTTATTTACCAACCTTCTGGTAATTAGCCCCGCGTTTAAGGACGAAAGGCATCACTTCTGTTAGAATACACTCCTTAGATTAGTAATAAGGCAGTTTGCTTGTCCGCCTTCAAACAGGATTGGGGATACGGTTGCGTCCATGAAACTAAAGAGGGGCATGCCTTGCAGATATAGAGTCAACAAGCTTATCAATTTTAGGAAGTGTATATGTCCTTAAGGACAGCCTTGTAAGTTCTGTGAAATCGCACACACTAGCCGCCAGCGTTACCATTTGAGCTTTTTGACCAACAACGACGATTGGCCAAGCCATTCTGGGTTATTGCATTCCGAATGACACCTGCTTCAAGCAGCTTTTTCCTTCTGGCAGATGCCGCCATCAGCATTCGCTCTCGCCCTTGATGGCGCAATTTTGCTTAACTGGTTTATAACCCTTCTTTGATTCCTCTTGTGCTGCATTATTCTCCGGGAGTACCTGGCAATTCATTCGCGAGAGAGGCGAACACATCTCCTTGTATCGCGTAGAACGCCTCAAATTTGAGCTTAGTCCTCTCTAAAATTGGCCCCCACCGTACTGTTGGCGTTTTTGTCAATCATGACTTCTTCATGCTATCAATGGTCTTGGCGGAAAGTGTTTCGAGGGTTTCGCATGTATACATCATCGGGCCGCTGTAGAATCAGTGTCGCTTTCTTTTCGTTTACTGCTACTGGATGGGGAATCGATGTATTATAAACCCCTCATGCTGTTAACGTTAACATTCTCTTGACGGACTTCTGATCGCCTAGTATCAGCTTGCACCCCTCCGATTATCTGTTTTCAAATTGTAAAGCACAGCTGATATGCTAGAGAATTCGTCGCGCTTCAGCTGGAATTGAGTTAAGGGCGTCAATATTCACTTGTATGTGGGGAATATCGATCACGTTATCATCAGATGAGCGCCCTTGTCCCTTTTTCCCTAGTCATACTAGCAGGCGAATTGTGCCCTTAAGATTAATCTTCTGACCGCCGAAGCCTACCAATAGGTGTGGACAATGGCAAGCTTTTTCATCGTCCATATTTCAATGTGTTGAGGCCTCATAGTAATTGATGTCCGAAGAACTCCTGAATCGCACGATACTCGCCGTCCCTCGCATTCGGCCACCTTTCAATCAATGACCAACGGATCATTCAGGTGCAAGCTACTGGGTTGCAGATTTGTTGTCAAAGACCTTAGTAGGACAGGCGCTGGGAGGATTTTTCTGTATCCGCCACCTGATGCCTTTGCTCATTATAGGTGATTGCTTTCTTCCTTCTTTGCTGGACCGCCTGAATGCTAATCCGTCAGCAATTACCCTCACCATACATCTGTATCGATCGCTGTTGAGCTGGTTCTTCTTCTTCTTGGCGTTTTCTTTATTAACATACTTATTGGTTTTCCTTTCAATTATCCAGCAAGGTTTTTATCCCACAGCCCGCTTCAACTCGTTGCAGTTTCGAGTAGTTGGCCAGCATCCCTGTGGTACTCACACCACCACAATTCTTATTTCTCCGATTTCAGATGTTTGGATAGCGTCGGGGCTTTGGAGCATGTGCTTCTCTTTAATTGTCGAGGGAAGATTTTCTCTTCATTGTTTACATTGTCATCGGGGATCGACGCCCATCATCTCGCCACTTTCCTCTTCTTGTCCCCCTGTTTTCATCCGCGATCGCGTTCGTGATCGCCTTTGTTGTCGGTCTTTTTTATCTTTCAACTTTCTTCTAGGCGGGGAGATCATCTGATGGCTTCGGAGGCCGAATGACCTCTGTGCCATTCCATGGCAGTGAGTAACTTCCTCCACATCTTGATCATCAGATCCTTGCTTAAAACGCCCTGGACGTAGCCCAGTCAATAAAGACGCAAAAGCTACAGCATCTTCCAAGTTGGAAATTTTCAAGGATTCTGCATTAAATCGCTTTATGTAATCTTTCAAGCTCTCGCCTGGTTCTTGTTTGCAACTCATCAAGGCAACAGTTGTAACCTCATGGCGCTTTGCTGCTATAAACTGTTGCCGAAATAAGGCCTCTAACACGGTAAAGTTTGTGATAGATCCTGAAGGGAGTTCGCTAAACCAAGTYAGCGCCATTCCTTTTAAGGTAGTGGGGAAGAATTTACACCAGGAAGCTTCACATTCGGTCTGAACGCCCATCTGCGCCTTGTAAGCGGCCATATGGTCATCCGGATCTGTGGTTCCATCAAATGGATCTAATGTTGGAATTTTGACCTTCCTTCTGTCAACGGTATCCAGAATCTCTCTGCTGAGAGGTGTCCGAGAAGTAAGAATTCCTCGGGGGAGACTTTTAGCCACATTCTCTGATTCCTCCTCATCAGAACTTTCTTCACGTGATCGCCTATGTCTCCTAATCCGATTCGAAGTCCTTCGAGTGGGTGACCGCCGGGTTGAACGTCTTCGTGTGGGAGAGCGACGGGCAGGGGATCGGCGGCTAGATGACCGCCTGACTGGTGACCGCCGAGCTGGGGATCGCCTAGGTGAATGAATTCTGCTGGTCTCCCCGCGCTCTCGCCTCCGGTTGTTGATTATCTCCCGCGCATCACGAATTACTGTCGTGGTCGCCCTACTCCTAGGCGCCACCTCTGTTCTATCATGCCGGGATCCAGGAAGTGGCGAAGAACGTTGCGGCACTGTTACTCTTGAACGAACTCTGATGGTCGCCCTAGGACTCGGGGGTGGCGATGGATGAAGGTGCTGTGCAGATTCCCGAGTTCTGCTGGCAAAGTTGAACGATCCACGAAGGCTCCGAACAATCTGTCCCCCATCCGCCATTGGCTCCCCGTGTCCATTATTCACCGGTTCTGCACCGACTGGAGGCGCCTGTTGTGGAACTGGCGCTGGCATTGGATTTTCTTGAGGCACTCCTGGAATGACTCGTTCCAGGTCAACAAAATGAGCATCTAACCCTCTGATGAGTGCTGAAAATTGATGATCAAACTTTGCTGACAGATCATTAAGATCTCTCCTCGTCACCAGTTCTGGCTGCTGGACTACTTCTTGATGTTGAGACTGAACATCTGTAGAATTTCTTACATTCGTTTCTGACGCTGCTGGTGACTCAYCATCTGTATTCCTGCGACTTCTTGTAATGCGTGCCATCATTGACTTCTT
>SNQN01012342.1:0-16273 GCA_008642245.1 Bassia scoparia
TCTTATGGTTGCGCCTTTTTCGTATGATAAAATGATCATTGTTGTTTTTCGAGTGTGTGTCCTATATTAACGTTAGTATGAGCGTTAGTATACAATTTCAAAAACAAAGACATCAACAAAAGAAGAATAAAAAAATATCTCCATAGGTTAGATAATGRAAATAATTGTTTGCGAATYAGCTTAATCGCACATATAAATTGGAATTTTTTATACAGTATTTTCACGCCGTGTGCCACTAGTAATTGTAAAATGTGTGTAGTATTAATTTTTATCCATGTTAGAAAGTTAAAATCACATTTAAATGCACTCGTTAATCTAAATAAAATTGAACAATACTCTATCACAAATAAAAACAAATGGATGACTAATAATTTAAGTTGATTGATGTTTGAAAAATTAAGTTTATAATTTAAAGATCACTTACATGAAAAAACACTAGTAGAAAAAAGTCCATATGAAGGGGTTTTTCATAAGGGCATATGTCGCGGAATGAACCCGATCATATGGGACTACGACATAAAATAAGAATGGCAACCCCATCATATATTTGAAACTATATGAAGTGGTTATAAATTAAAACCCCATCATATAAGCTAAGTACTAGTATATGATGCGGTTTTTTCAGAAAACCCCGTCATATAAGTATGAGTATATGATGAGATTTTCTCAAAAACCCCATCATATACTTATAACTCTATGACGCGATTATCCAAAAATTCCCATCACATACTACAATTTTTTTATTAAAACAAATAGCAATTGTTATATTAATATTAAAGGTTTATATATGTAACAATTTATCAATTTTGGGTTTAAATATTATATTATAAATTGATAAATTGTACCAATTACAATATCTTACAATATAACCCATCATTCATGCTTCTCTTTGACACTATTTCAACCCTTTTCTCTTTAGTCCATATACAATAGAATACAACAACATAAGCATGGACTTGGACACTAGCAGCAGCTTGGGCACCAACAGGGATTGTAGCAGCTTGGACAGTAGCACGAGCTTGGACAACAACCTCTTACAGCACTACAAGACATTAATACAATGYAAGTTGATTATAACAGGGCACAACAAAGAACAAAGAACATCAGGCAACCTGCAACAAGCACAGACATAGCAACAACTCTACTGAGCACCCTGCACACAGACAACACCAACAGCAAAATAGAAGAGCAGAGCTTATGCACACACCCTTCTAAAAGCATAGCRTCTAAGTTTGTATGCTAGAAATCTCACATTTGTTTCTGAAATTTTAAAAATTAGAACTTTCAAAAGTGAGCGTTACAAAAAACAGTAGACTATTAGAGTTGAAAGACATGATTGATACAAAATATTCAGGCAAATAGAAAAAAAGCACGACAAATTATGCTACTTATTATTTACAAGGCAGAAAACCAAAGCAGCACATTCACTTAAGCACAAAGAAAATTGAGCTTACCAGATGCAAAAACATGTAGTAGAAGTAGAAGCAGACAGATCCGGACAACGGACAACAGAAGTAGCGCATAAAAGAAATAAAAGTTGAGTTCCACAAAAGAGAAAAGTGTATGTATTAGTGCTTCTACTGTAATGCAGTAAAACATAATAGATGTTGGTTTGTTAATATGATAGATATAGATAGAGATATTGTATTTATGCGACATGATATATTTTTAGGAGTTTTAGATATCCTTGTATTGTACTATATATATGCTTGTTTGATCAATACGAAGGGTAAGCGGTTTTCTCCACAATTTCTTTGAGTTTAACATGGTATCGGAGCCTCTCTAAATTAGAGATTATTTTTTTCCGATCCTGTTCTTGTTCTTAATTGGCTTCCGCATTAGTGAGCTTCAGGCTTCACGTTTTTTTTTTATTTTTTCTTTTATATTTTTTTTAATTATTCACGATCTTTAATCGTGATTGATTTTTTTTATTTATTTTTAATTCACGGTTTGGGTGCTACTTTCTTACTCACGCAAAGTCAACATCCAACACCTGATTCATCATCATCATCTTCTTGATTAATTACTCATCATCATTCTCTTGATTAATTAATCATCATCATCGTCCTCTGTTTGTTCTTCGTTAATCATCATCATCCTCTGTTTGCGGCTTGTGGTTTTGCTTGCAGTGGTGCTGGGTGATCGGTGGAGCGGTTCGGTGGTGCTTTCGGTGCTGCTAGAAGCGCTGCTGCGTGTTCGTCTCTACTTTGCGTGGTGCGGGGCATGCGTGTGTGTTCTGTGCTTTGTTGCTACCCTCTGCCCTCTGCCCGGTGCGTGTTCTGTGCGAGTTGCTGATGTGCTTCGTCGTCCACGTTGCTGCTGCCGTGCGTGTTCTCTGTCCGTTGCTGCTGTCGTGCGTGTTCTTTGTCCTTTGCTGCTGTGTGCTAGTTGCTTTGTCTCTTGCAATGGGTGAAAGCGACACCAATTCTCCTTCCAAGTATGCGCCATTGACGGATTATTATCTTTATCCTAGCGAGGGTTCACAGTTGGTAATCTGTCCTGTTTTGCTTACCGTTGACAACTATGAAGAGTGGTCGAGGTCTATTCGCAACAATCTTCGCTCCAAGAGCAAGCTTGGCTTCGTGGATGGTACTATTACTCAACCCGATGTCAAGTCTCCCGATTATCGTCAATGGGGTATTGTTAATTCTACTATTGCTGCTTGGATTTATAATACTCTTAATTCTAGCATTCGATCTACTGTTATTATTCCTGATGATGCTAAAGTCTTGTGGGATGATTTGCGGGATCGTTATTCTCTTGGTAACGGTCCTCGTATTCTTGAAATTAAGCATGCTATTGCTGATTGTAAGCAACGTGGGCGTTCTGTTGCAATTTATTATGGTGAATTGAATAAATTGCCAAACTTATTGTCTGGTTATTTAAAGTTGTCTGCTTGTACTTGTTCCGCTGCTGCTGAATATGCTAGAATGCATGAAATTGGGATGTTGCATCAGTTTTGTATTGGTTTAGATCAAGACAAGTTTGGTTCTGTTGTGTCTACTTTGTTGATGAGTGATCCTTTGCCTACTATGAATGCCGCCTATGCTAAAATTGTTGCTGATGAACGTAAGCAGTCTATGTCTGCGGCACATGAAGCCTCTATTGTTACGTCTGTTGGTTTTAATGCTACAGGGACTGCTTCCGGTCGTTCTATGAACCGGTTGGAATGTAGTTATTGTAAGAAGATTGGTCATGATAGAGACCACTGTTATGCTCTTCATGGTTTTCCCGACGGCGGTCGGGGAGGTCGAGGTGGTCGTGGCGGTTGAGGAGGCCGTGGTGGTCGGTCGTCTGGTAAGGGCAAGGGTGATTTTGCTGGTGCAGTTGGGACCATTGCTCGTGGAGGCAATGAGCAGGTCTCTGACTCGGATCGTGGGAGTGTGCCTACGCTTTCTAACACTCAATGGAAGGAACTTTTAGCTGTTGTGAAGAGTTCAAAGTCCGGATCAACTTCGGATAAACTTGGTACGTATAATTCTGTTGAGTGGCTCGTTGACACTGGCGCTTCGAATCACATGTCTGGTAACATTGATTTATTTACTAGCTAGTTTGTCTAACATTTCTTCGCCTGTTGGTTTGCCTAATGGGAAGCGCACGACTGCTACTAAAGAAGGACGAGTTATTTTGTCTGATGGATTAACTCTTGATCATGTTCTTTATGTTCCTGCTCTTCAATGCAATTTATTGTCTGTGTCTCAATTATTAGAAAAACAATGCTATTTTATTATGTTCACTGACAAGCTATGTGTTATACAAGACCGCAGTTTGAGGAACATGATTGGAGCGGGGGAGCAGATTGATGGGGTCTATAGTTTTCGTCCGGTTCGTGCTCGACTTCTACAGGCAAATAAAGTGGTTATTTCAGATGCAAGTTTGTTGTGGCATCGACGGCTCGGGCATCCGTCAATGCAAGTTGTTAGTTCTTTACCAAGTGTTACTAGTAATCATCTTAGTAATCCTTGTAGTTCTGGTTGTTCATTTGATTGTGACATTTGTTTTTTGGGGAAGCAACCCCGAAACTCTTTTCCATTGAGTTCTAATAAAGCATTTGATATTTTTGATTTGATACATTGTGACATTTGGGGTCCGAATAAAATTGCGTCTAGTTGCGATGCTCATTATTTTTTGACCATTGTTGATGATTTTTCTCGTGCTACTTGGATTTTTTTGATGGTTGGAAAATTTGAAGCAGCTAAGTTAATCCGTGATTTTTGTGCTATGGTAAAGACGCAATTTCAACGGATGGTGAAAGTGGTCCGAAGTGATAATGGACAGGAGTTTCTCAGTTTGGGGTCTTTCTTTGCAGAAAATGGCATTTTGCATCAAACGTCGTGTGTTGACACGGCTCAGCAAAATGGACGAGTTGAGCGCAAACATCGTCATATTTTAAATGTGGCTCGTGCTCTTCGATTTCAAGCCAAGCTTCCTAAGTATTTTTGGGGTGAGTGTGTTCTTTCTGCTGTTTATTTGATTAATAAGACTCCTACTTCTGTTCTTAATGGAAAAACTCCTTACGAGTGTTTATTTGGACAAGCTCCGATGTATGATAATATTCGAGTTTTTGGTTGTCTTTGTTATGCTGCAAATCGTCCTCGTGTTAAGGACAAGTTTGATTCGAGATCTCGGAAGTGTATTTTTGTTGGTTACCCAAATGGTAAGAAAGGGTGGCGGCTTTATGATTTAGACACCAATGAATTCTTTGTCAGTCGGGATGTGCAATTTTTTGAAGACAAGTTTCCATATGTTGAATCCCTTCCAAAAGAGCGTCGTCTTTTATGGGAAAAATATTTTGCATCACCTCCGTTGTGGGATGATGATGTGTACGATGCGAAGTGGATTGGAGGGGAAGTTGTACGGGATGTGTCCGTTGTAGTGGGCTCTGCTACCCCCCTGCGGCAACAACCTGGTTTAGATGGTTTTGAGAGCTCTCTAGCAGCCACGAGTCCTGATTTAGGTGTTATGTCTTCTACGCCCGACAGTCCAAGTGTTGTTGTTGAAGGGACAATTGTTGATGACATTCTTCATTCCTCGCCATTGAATTTGAGGGGGAGTTTGACAGAGGATCGTCGCCGTGGTGATCGTGACAGGCGTCCTCCTTCTTGGCATCGTGATTACGTCACCAACACTGTTATTACGAAGAATATAGACCCTTCTCCCTCAACTGTTGCTCCCACTTCAACTCGTTCTTCAGGTAAACCTTTTCCAATAGCTTGTCATGTTSAATATAATAATTTTTCTATGAGACACAGGTGATTTTCGATGGTAATTACAAAGGAATGGAACCATCTTCTTTTAAAGAGGGCATTAAATTTGAGGGTTGGCGTAAGGCGATGCAAGCTGAAATTGATGCCCTGGAGCGTAATGGTACTTGGACTGTTGTT
This sequence comes from Bassia scoparia, assembly GCA_008642245.1. Lineage (NCBI taxonomy): Eukaryota > Viridiplantae > Streptophyta > Magnoliopsida > Caryophyllales > Amaranthaceae > Bassia > Bassia scoparia. The sequence continues at coordinate 5,385 of SNQN01012342.1, forward strand.
GACCTTCCTCCTAGTAAGAAGGCGATTGGTAGTGGTTGGGTATATAAAATCAAGTATACTGACAAGTCCAAGGTGGAGCGCCTCAAAGCACGATTGGTTGTACATGGCAATTGTCAAGTTGCCGGTGTTGATTATAATGAGACTTTTGCTCCCATGGCCAAGATGGGTACGGTACGTCTTTTTCTTGTTGTGGCTGTTTCTTTGAATTAGGAATTGCATCAGATGGATGTTCACAATGCGTTTCTTCATGGTGATTTGGATGAAGAAGTTTATATGTGAATGCCTCCGGGGTATGGTACTCCTTCTCCTGGTCAGGTTTGCAGGTTGAGGAAGTCTCTATATGGTTTGAAACAGGCACTCAGACAATGGTTCTCAAAGTTGTCTACTGCTTTACTGCACTTTGGATTTAAGAATTCATATGCTGATTACTCTTTATTTAGCTATATACAGGGCAGTGTTTCCTTGCATGTTCTTGTTTATGTCGACGATCTAATTATTGCAGGATCTTCTCACGATGCAATTGTTAGATTTAAGACATATTTGTGTCAATGTTTTTACATGAAGGATTTGGGAGTGCTTAAGTATTTCTTAMGCATTGAGATTGCTCGTAGTCCGGAGGGTATCTTTCTTTCTCAACGAAAGTACTCCTTGGATATTTTGACAGAGGCCGGTATGTTGGGTTGCAAACCGATTGATACACCGATGGAACAGAATATTCGCCTTGCTCTTGCTTCTAGTGACCCGTTTGCTTATCCGGATCAATACCGTCAGTTGGTTGGTCGGTTGGTTTATTTGTCTGTTACTCGCCCCGAGTTGAGTTATTCAGTGCATGTTTTGGCACAATTTTTGAGTGATCCACAGGTTTCACATTGGGTTGCAGCTCTTCGTGTCCTCCGCTATATTAAGGGTAGTCCGGGACAAGGCATTTTATTACGACCTATGACGGATTTACGTTTAACTGCTTTTTGTGATAGTGATTAGGCGGCGTGTCCATTAACTCGTCGTTCTTTGACCGGTTATCTTATTTTCCTAGGTCGTTCTCCTGTTTCTTGGATGACTAAGAAACAGCCTACTGTTTCTCGTTCTTCGGCTGAGGCCGAGTACCGATCGATAGCAGTCACTACTTGTGAGTTGAAGTGGTTGAAGGCACTTTTGTGCTCTCATGGTATAGGTCATTCTAAACCTATGCAGTTATTTTGTGACAGCCAGTCCGCACTTCACATTGCCAAAAATCCGGTGTTTCATGATCGTACGAAACATATTGAGGTTGATTGTCATTTTGTTCGGGATGAGTTGTTAAAGGGTAATGTTTCAACCCCGTATGTTCCGACGATACATCAGTTGGCCGACATTCTTACAAAGGTTCTCGGTCGTCAGCAGTTTGGTTTTCTTCTACGCAAGTTGGGCATTCGTGATTTACATGCTCCAACTTGAGGGGGAGTAATAGATGTTGGTTTGTTAATATGATAGATATAGATATAGATATTGTATTTATGGCATGATATATTTTTAGGAGTTTTAGATTTCCTTGTATTGTACTATATATATGCTTGTTTGATCAATACGAAGGGTAAGTCATTTTCTCCACAATTACTTTGAGTTTAACACACACAAACATTATCTTCTATAATTCCGTGTCCATCCACAAAGGAGGAACAATCGACATCTTAATGACCCAATCGAACACACTAGAAATAAATTAATTTTAGGCCCTCATACTATTTCTTCCAAATCCTCCCATTCATACGAAATTTTGATCGAAGAGGCTTGAAAAAACAAACTTTAATGCAAAATTAAAGGAATATATTGCCCTTGATCTGTAGTTTCTATGATCTTGTCAATTTTAAGAACCTTACCGATCTTGGAGCCAATCTTGAACAAAAATTATTTATCAAAATATTCCACTGATAATTGGGGGGATACTCACCCAAGCAGCTAATTTCTTTATAGGAGCTTGATCCGTAATAACTTTTGTTCCCACTTTCGAATGGTCAAGTAATTATCTCCAATCATCCACGAACCTTAAGATATGACTGTAGGCATGTGCCCTCGTTGGGCCCACGTCCTATACGTCAATTTTGAATTGTGGGCTTGAGCCACAGATCCTGCACGTGAGTAAGTTGGGGTGTGTTGTTGATATAGGGGATCGCCACCGTGCCTATACAAGTTAATCATGGATGCCCAAAACATTAGTGCCAAACAAATTGCTCCACTGTTTGGTCTAGTAACCAAAGTATGGGTTCGAGGACATGGTCCGGAAAAGATCTTTGACCCAATCTGCCTACATGCAGTGGCCTCTACTCAATCTCATTGTAGTTTCATTAATCATAATCATTGAATTCAATAATCCTATCGATTGGATCTTAGAAAGCGCACTAAAATTATTACAAGAGTTAATTTCTATTACGCATGTATCGCTACTTATCCTAACGATTGTAACCACTTTGAATTAATCAAATTAATATGGTGCCTAAAATCCATTTGTCCATGATTAATCTGAATTTAATGTAATTCAAACAAATTTCGGTCTTAATTAAACAATCGAAAGAGTTATAGCCACAAAAATCAAGAATAATATATATTGAATTCGAAACTCAAATATATATGAATTTACTCACCTTGTATCACTACCAAAGAAAAAGAAAACTAAGCAAGGTTAGAGTATCAAAAGCTTTGCTTCCAATTGAATCGCTTATCACAATAAAAGAAATCGTTAGCATTGACAATTACAATTAAAAACAATTGCGATAAGTAAAAAACGAAAAATGAAAGAATTTACATGATTGAAAACCAAAAGCAAAACAAAATTCAATGTATTATGTTAACCAAAATTAATAATAACAAAAAGAGAGAGAGTTTGATTAAATAGCCTCAGAATTAATTTTAACCTAAATCCGTAAAGATACGACTCCGAAAGCTACGACGAATTCGAAGGACTTTTGATTTTGAGAGTGTTTATGGATTGAATTTAAGAGAGGTTTTTGAGAGCTTTGAATAGCACTTTGATTGATGATTTTTGTTGACCGAATACTGATTTTCGTTGATCTTCGAATAAGCACCAAGAGCATGTATTTATAGGCCTTTTTTGGGGAAGGATAGATAGAAGGGGAACATACATACTGATTAGACAACCATATATACGGTATAAGAGACTGTTTATACGGTCCAGCTGACTGTATATACGGTTGTGTGATGTGTCGTCATCAACGTCACCGATCCATATGTGTACTTCCTACTTCTATCTATCTTCGTTCGAGAATCTTTATTCATATTTTTGCATCTAATCTGCTATCTGAATTAACCTTTATCCACTTTTGGAAAAACTTGGTGGACAAGATTAATATTTTAGAATATTTCGGATCATTCTTGAATTATCTGCATTTATCTAATAATTTCTTAATTCATTTATTTTCGAAAACATTGTATAAAACTTGCAAAAATCATAGAAAATCAAAGAAAAATCAGACAAATACTCAAAAAATATTCCGAACTCAAAAAAATGAGAAGAACAAAATGAAAAGTAGAAATTATAGAAATAACTTATGGAAAATATTCTAAAAAAATCCTAAAAGTAAAGAATAAAAGCCTAAAAATAGAAAATAGTTAAAATAAATAAAAGAAAAATACTTTTGGTCTCTTAATGGACTCTCAGTGTATAATTTCAAACTCTAATTTAATTCAACTTGTGCAAATGGATGTGGTTTATGGATTCTGTCTCAACTTTCAGAATCAAAGCTATTTCGAAATATCGTACTCTTCCTCATCGGCTCTTCAATTTGGGGAGGCACTTCCTCATCGGCTATGATGTGGTTTATAGATTTTGTGGTTATGGTGTTGGCGTAATGAGCATTGTTTCCAAGAGAGCTCATGCATCCTAGTGGATCAAGTGGGTTTCCTCTTGACTAAGGGGGGTGATTTTATTCAAGTAAGGAGCGTAAGGTGATGCAGGTGTGGAAGTTTCCTTGTTGTGGTTGGGTGCACATAAACTCCAATGGTGAGTCCAAAGGTCATCCAAGTCAAGGTAGAGTAGGGGGTTTGATTTGTGATCATGATGGGGTTGTTTGTAGGGCTTATACTTTATCTTGTGATGTTTGTTCGAGTAAAAAATTTGAGATTTTAGGAGTTTCGAAGGGTTTTAACTCTCCTTTTATACACATCATTCGATGTTGCAAGACTATGATTAATAATCCTAGGTTGGAGGTTTTGGTGGAGCATTATTATCGCGATGCCAACCGAGCCGCAAATTGGCTTGCTAATTATGGGGTGAGGTTGGATATAGGTTTTGAGGAGCTATAGGAGTTACCTACTCCCTCCGTTCCTTAAAGATCATGCCATATGCGTTTTTATAACTATTCACAAGTGTAGAAAATCTTGTCATAACTATTAATGTATAACAATCAATATAGTCAAGTGGGGTCTTGTTTGATTCGTGTTAATGAGTAGATTATTAATATTTAATTGTTACAATTTTTACACATGTGTAACTAAAGATATAAACGATATAAAACATGCATTGGGAAGCGTATGAATAGTAACCGACAGGAACTTAATGGAATGGAGGGAGTACTTAGTTTCGTGCTATTGGTAGTGAGGCCGGATAGAAGTGGTGTAGCTATAGGTAGGACGATGGTTTAGTTGCTCTGTTGCTGCTGTTTAGTTTAGTTTAGTTTTTTGTTGTTTCTTTTCGGATTTTTTGCCAATAACTACCCACATTTGAGACTTTTTTAGAAAAAACTACCCACATTCCATTTTATTAAAAAAAAACTACCCACTTTTCCCAAAACCATTAAAAATACCTACCCACTTTGGTTTTCAGGTAAAAAAAATATCAACTTCCAGCTTGTGGGACCCATCAAAAGCAGTTTTCTCATTTTTTTTGCCGGATTCCTTGAAATTACTATTTTGCCCCTCTCATTAAAACACTCCCTATTTCATTTCTTTTTCTTCCTAATTCTTTTACTCACTTCTGACTTCTTCTTCTTTACTTTCCTTGATCGTTCTCTCCCCTCTGTTGTTTTTTCCCTTCTCTCTTGTAGTGCAGCCACGACACGGGTAGCCACCACCTGCGAACATTAATAGCACAATATTAAATGACACCCAGTACATAATTAGCAATTCCAAACAATTCCACGAAAACCACACCTCAGAAAATATCACAATCAACAAATTAAGACAATTGGAACCCAAAATCCAAGCAACAATATAACAAAATAAAAGAGAAGTTACCTAGAAGGGGAAAAGGAAGAAGAAGGAGAGTGAAGATTCTAACCCATAGAAGAAGGGATTCTCGAGAAAACCCAGAAAAAGGTGCAAAAAGTAGATAATAAAAGGAGGATGAGCTTGAGCTTAGTGAAATGGCGAATCCGGTGGAAAAAATGGAAGCGGTGTTGAATAAGGGTTCTGTTGGCGGCCTTTTCCTTCGTCGGAGAGTAGAATCTGTCGTTGTTGCGATGGCGGCGCCGAAGATTGTGATTGGAGGAGTTAGAGATGAAGGAAGGTTTCGAGATGAAGAGAGCGTTAAAATCGAGGATTCGTCATCGAGTAAGAAGCCGAGATTGGAAGGAAGGTTTCCTTTGTCTAGGTGGGAGTTGGTTGTTGCTATGGCGGTGTTCTCGGTGTTTGTGATTGGGTTGTTCATCTTCATGAGAATGCCTGCTGCTGAGTATGGCAAGATTAATTTGAAATTAACCTAATACAGATTTTGAAAAAAAAAAAGAGGAGAAATGAAGAAAACAGGGAAGAAGGAGAAGAAGAAATAAGAGTGAAAGGAGGAAAATCGGGTTTAAAAAGAAGAAAAAGTATTGAATTTGGGACCCACAACCGGAAAAGAGAAGAAAATCGGGTAGAGGTAAGGCCCACTGGCCGAAAGTGGTATCCAAGTTGCCTGAATACATGAGTGGGTAGGTTTCTATAATGGTTTTTGGGAAAGTAGGTAGTGTTTTTTATTAAAATGGAATGTGGGTAGTTTTTTCTAAAAAAGTCCCAAATGTGGGTAGTTGTTGGCAAAAAATCATTTCTTTTATTTTTCTTTCTTTGTGTTGGTTTGTTTGTTTTTCGTTAGGCCTGGTCCCCCTTTTAAATCTAAAAAAATATAACAGCCAAATTAAAAATCCAATCAATTCAAGGAATCAGATTAATGCATATTCGAAAAAATAAATTTCTGAAAAAACAAATCGACAACTTACCATAAATTAGTACGGAGTACAAGATATAATTCATAAACTAATGAATTGAACAAAGTTCTTAGGATGTTATGTCGAATTAGAGCAAACTCACATATTGTATTGTTTCGGATGAAGATTTTTATTAAGACTATTTTAAATCAACTCTGCGATGTAAATAGTTCTAATGTGTTTTGTATTTTTGTTGGAATTTTTGTTTTTTCTTCCATTCTTTGTAAGTGTCTTTTGACTATTTCTTATTAATGAAACTAGTTTAGTTCCCGTGTGATGTACGATTTTATTAAATTTATTACTAGATTATTCTATAATTAAAATTCGTTAAATACTTATTATAATGATAACGATAGATAAAAGTTGTTAAACAATTTAACGAATTTATATTTTCTTAATTGACCGATAGTGTTTTAATTTAAATTTGGATTAAAAAAGTATTAGATGAAAACTTATTTTCTTACATTCCATAGTTGGGTTGCTTCTATAAATGTATTCTCCCTCTATGCAATGTGCTTAGAAGAATGATAAAACACAAAGAGTATCTAAAATATAGAGCAGTGACAATGTTTATGTTGTATATATAGATTGATAGAAAGACAACGCGAAAATTGTATTTGTTATTTAAAGTTCGATTTTTTGGGAGGTTTATTTTTATCTTTTAATTTAATAGTTTATTTGTTGGATCGACTACAATACAAGAGGGGGGGTGAATTGTATTGAGGAACTTAAGTGACTTTTCGCGGAATTAAAAGAAACTTAATGAAAGAAACACGAGCAAAGAGAATTTTCCAAACACAGAAACCKTCAAGACAAACGCCAAGAGAGAAAAAACTGTGGCCTGATGCAACACAGGACTTCGTCTTTATTATATTAGGATGCAACACCTAATTACAATCTAAGACACTCGTTCTCAGTTCTCAAGGAACTTCTTGAACCCTCGTAACCAACCCCTCTGTTGGTCACACTCTCTCAAACTCGATTTCTATGAATCATCGTGCTATGAATTCTCTCACAACCACGCTTCAATAACAGAATGAAGCACTTACAACTCGATGTAAACAATCCTAAATGCTTGGCACAATAGAAATAAAGCTTTGATTGAATTCTTTGCTCAAGGTGTGTCTTTGTTAATTTCCAGCTGAGTAATTTATATAGTGTGATCATGAATGCGTAGAAGGCAAGCAGTAAGTCCACTACCAACTACTCCTCTTTGTAGGAGTAATGCTTGTAGTGGAACTTGACCAACAAGCTCCATAGCTCCACGATCTCACTAAGTCAGATATAGCGTTTTAGTTCCTTAAAAATCTCAGTCAGTTGGCTTGTGAATTCCAGTACACACGTTTTCTCCAAAACTGATTTTCTTATTTTAAAGGGCTTTCTTTAACAAACCAGTTAATCAGAAAACATTCTTTCAAAATGAACGTTTTAATCCAAAAAGATATAAACATATAGTTTTTAAGAAATATCTAACAGAATAATCTTAAATATTTTATAAAAAGATTTTATTTACAATCATATTTACAATTACCCTAGGCTTTATTAGACAAATATCTTTTCACAAAATAGCGGATTAAAATTCATTAATAGATTAATCACAAACTTATATTATTTTCCTTTTTATCTTTGAGCAATATTTCATGTATCATTACCAAGCAGTACAATAAATCTAGACCCAAATCTACTGTCACAATGTCGAGTCATCTTTTCCAAGGACTCAACCTTCCTTGACTTCGAACTTCTTCCTGAGTTCATCCATAGCTCCGTTTAAGTCACAGGAACTTCTTCCTTCTCCTAAGGATGTCCTTGGCTCCATTAAGCTTTCTTGAAACCTGCAACCTATAATCACATGCATCACTAAACACACATATTAGATATTAACACATAGAGTTTGCTTTCTTGGTTTGGAGTGCCATCATCAAAACTTAGGGTTCAAACATATTCCCCCTTTGATGATGCCAACCAAGCAACTCTTTAAACCGATTTAGATCATAATTAAATAGTGTGTTAGTGCATTATAAACTAATTCAGTACAGGAATATAGAGAAACAAAAACTTAGGAAGTTTTAGTTAATACCCTTATACATGCTTCTTTTTTTCAGCAGGAACTCGAGCAGCTTAGATGCTAGAACTTGATCATCAACCTGTCAAACCAAAGAGGTTTGCTCCTCTTCCCCTTTTGGCTTTCATCAAAAAACATAGTATATGCATATATCTCATGGCACAGTACCAATAGAAAGTATATTGGCTGTACCTTCATACATATAATCTCAAGTATGACTAACAATACACACACAAGTATGATCAAAGCATAGCATATATATAATCATTAAATAAAAGCCATAATAGTTCAAAGAAAGAAAATAAGTACCATGTTCAACAAGCTAATTATGCAAAAAGTACCGAATCCAAAATATTAAATTACAGACCTTGTTTTGATAATTAATAATAGGGGTAGGATAGATTATTGCTGTGGGAAGGGGAAGGATGAAGCAAGATCTTCAGGGGCTCAACTCTGACAGGACTTCAATCACCTTGGCCAAAATCTTCTTCTGTGCCTTGTCAATCTGCAAGTATGCTGCACCCATGTCATCCACGATAGTTGGACAATGTAGCCTGTTGCTATAAAGTTGTGTGAATTACATGCCTGCAACCAATCGAGGTGAATGGCCATGCCCATCACGTAGTTGTGCATCTAGTTCAATTCTGGCCCGACATGAGATTCCTTCCATGGGGATCTGATCACCCAATCCTCCTCCAATCACCTTGTTCGTCAAATTTTCCTTTTCTTTGAGCCCTCAACGATGGCTTGCTGCATCCTGTTTAGGTCAGAGGATATTGTGGCCATTGAAGAGATATCATTGGTGAGAAGTGTGAATTTTGGGAAGAAAATAAGGTTTTGTTTGACATTGGAGATGAGAAGTTTTGAGGTTCAGTGAGTTTTGAGAGTACTGTGGGTTAGGAAGAAGGTTTGCATGTTTAAAATAGTAGGTATGGTGACGTTTGATTTGTGTGGTGAAATTAGAGGGAAATTTGTGCGGTCAAAGAGAGAGGGTTATTAATTTTGGTCAGTAACTCTTTTCTCTTGGATTTCAATTGATTTGACAAGTATAGTTGGATATTAATATGCAATAACCAATATGTCTGCATACCGTTGAGAGATTTAGGAGATTAATTTTTGAACGCAATACAGCTAATTGGATAAGAATATTTTGAGATTTTAATTTTTGGATTTAGCCGAAAAAAATATAAGATAAAATAATTTGTTTTTTGTTTAGATAAATAATTGGACTGAACTATTGAACAAAACAAATTGGCTTTACACTTTATCAGACTATAACATTTTTACATGCTTTATTTTTTCACAGTGGTTTCATATTACAACCAAGAAATATACATGCACTACTTGGAGTATGCTATACATATAAAGTGTGCAGAGACACATATATAAAAATGTTTAAGATCATACCTTGGGAGATTATTGAACACCTTTAGATAGTTGAAATCATCCCAATTCCATGCGCATCCTTTCAACTATCCTCTTGCTAATGGTCTATCAAATATCAGCTACTTGATTTCCAGTTACACAAAAATCACATTTGATAAAGCCTTTTTCAACATTAATCCTTTTAAAAATGATTCTTATATATGTATATGCTTAACTTTGGATGGTGGCACTGGATCCTTAGAGATACCAAATCACTTGTATTATCACAGTAAATTGGAATGCATTCATACCTCAGTCCATAATCTTCTTAGTTGTTTGCTTGATCCAAAAGAACTTGAGAGCAACAGCAGCAGCAGCGCATATTCAAGCTTCAGCAGTAGATATGCTACTTGTGTTTGTTTCTTTGATGCCCAAGAGACAAGACAAAGACCCAGAACTGATGTGTTCCTGAGGTGGCTTTCCCTGTTACTAAATCACCTGCGAGTCAGCATCAGTAAATCCTTTCAAGTCAAAAGTGGTCACTTCTAGGATAGAAGATACTCATGTTCTCAGTTCCTTTAAAGTATCAAAAAATTCTTTTACTGCCAAAGGTGTGATTCCTTCACGGGTTAGATATAAATCTTGCCACACAACTACACTGAAGGAAATATCAGGTCTTACTAGCAGTTTAAGTAGAGAAGAAACAATCATACCTCTAACCTTTACTGTCTACAGAAAACCGGGAATCTTCATCCAATTGGTTCAATCCATTGGATGTAGATTGATTTGATGATCAATTTATATTTCTTAAAAAGTTCCTTTGATATACTTTTGTTGATGAATAGAGTTCCCCCTCTCAGTTTGCTTTATTTGCAAACCAAGAAAGAAGTTTAACTCTCCCATCATGCTCATTTCAAACTCACCACTCATAAGATCAGCAAAGTACTTACACAGTTTCTCATTAGTTGCACCAAAAATAATGTCATCAACATATATTTGAACAACAAGCAGGTCAGTTCCTTCAGCTTTTAAAAACAAAGTTTTATCAACTTTTCCTCTTTTAAATGCHTTTTYTAARAGAAACTTKGARAYCCTTTCATACCAGGCTCTGGGTGCTTGCTTAAGCCCATAAAGAGCTTTATCAAGCTTGAAAACATGATTAGGAAAATTTTCATCTTCAAAGCCAGAAGGTTGCTCAACATAAATTTCCTCCTGAAGATAACCATTTAGGAAAGCACATTTAACATCCATTTGATAAAGTTTGAAACCCATAAAAGAAGCAAAGGCAA
>SNQN01012344.1:0-16266 GCA_008642245.1 Bassia scoparia
TTGGTCCAAGAGTGGGGATTTAATTGAAGTGGTGGTAGATCAGTCTCCCAAGTAAAAGTTGAACGATTGAAATATATTCCGGAGTAGTTGAAAGATAATGGACCTGTGTAGTTYAACATCTATTAATTAAACAGAGCAATCAAACRCTCAGACAATCTCTAAAATCTAATGAATGCGTAGGATAGATTTACGTTGGTGTACAAGAAACTTATGCACCTAAGCTTTTGCATGAGATTTTGGTCCGGCTCTATACAAAATCCTTGTGACCCCTTCAAGACTGCCTCCACTTGATGGAWAATTATGGCACATAGAAAGGCACTTCTTCATTATATCAGGCTTCCTACGTTTCTTTTTAATGATAATATTTACTAAATTTGGAAATATCAAATTAACGGTAACAAATGTTTTTTTCTTCTTTTGCATGTTATTTCTTTCTATATTTCTATTAATCACATATCTTATGTTTTCTCTCTATTACTTTCACACTTACAATCAAATTTTGTCTAAAAATTTGCATCAAGATGCGGAGAAAGTATATGACAGTGGCCTCAAAAGAGTACCACAATGCCACAGTTCACTTGGTGGCAGTAGAAGAATATTACTTCCTCCATATCGAATTAATCGCAACAATTTCCTTATTTGGAAATATCACATTAATTGCAACAAACTTTTTTTTCCTTTTTGGATAACTTTTAACCTATGAATTGTCTATTATACCCTTACTAATACAAATTAAAACATAATTAAACTACCTTAAACAAACTTATCATCTTACAACTAACTTAAGTAAAAAAACTAAACCCAAATCATCTACACCATCAACCACCAATCACCCTCAATACCACCACCCACCAAACCCAAATTACCACCAACAACCACCCTAATCGAACCCCACGAACCACCGCGACCACCCATAAGCAACCCTAAGATCCAGCGTAACCACCCAACCACAAACCTAGCCCCACGTGGCTGACTTGCAATCTAGGTTTGCGTTTGAATCTTCATCACCAATTGCATTATCAGATCTAGAATTGCAAGGTTTGTCATCCGATTTGATTTCTAGTTCGWGCAATTGGGTTGCAAGTGGTTCGCYATTAATTCAATTGGAGTTCCCTCAAATGGTTCAATTAGGGTTCGTAGGTTGTTCAATTGGGGTTCGCATAGGTGGTTCGTGGTGGTCATGCGTTTGTGGTTCGATTGGGGTTGTTGGGCAGGTGGTGAATGTTGTTTGGTTTGACACAACTCATTCCATTCCCTGCGATGAGATATATTCATTAGCCCATGATTAATTTGTTTACCAATCATATTGAACATCGGGATTTATTGTTGAAAGAGAATGAAAGAAAAGTTGTAACAACCTAGGAGGTTTTTCCTTGGGTTAAACACATTGTAAGCTCTATTTATCAGTTATAAGTTACTGTTTTTATATTTTAAGTTACTATTTTTAAAAATTGTTTCATTGTCTTTTTCTTATCAGTATAAGCTAAATAAGTGTGCTGAAAGAGATGATAATATTGAAGAGTTAATGAACATCAAACTGCTTGAAAGAGTGGATACAAGTACATACATAATGCTGATATTGATTTCAGTGGTGTTAAATTGAATTAGAATTAACCTTTTGCCATTTTGCATGCTTTGTATTTGACTAGCTTCTTTTTTGTCCGGATTCATTGAATTGTATTAAGATTAAATTTCGAGTTTGTTCTGGACTCTAAAACTGACTGTTGAAATCAAAGCATACTATTAGTAAATGTTCTTGAGAATTGAAATAATTGCATTATGGTTAATATTATCATCGGCCTTAAAGGAGGAGACACATGTAGGTGAAAATATAAGTCATCACTTTGTCTGAGTGTGCAAAGATGCAAGTCTCATAAGACGACATTCAAAGTATTTGATGCCAACTAGACAAATGTTAGTTTTACTTGTACATGTGAATGTGTCGACTTTTAGGAGCTTCTGGTCGATGATAATCTTGTGGAGGAAACCGCCAAGATCTAGCATCTCCTTGAAACTTGAATTGAAATTTACTCCAAGAGTCCATCAAGTTTGACAATTAGAAATAGTCACATAAAAATGTTGAGTCTTTTGAAAACATAGCATAAGTCAAATGAAATTCTCTCTAATTCTGATTAGTGTCAAAATCACATAAGTTTCTATCACTTTGGGAGTCAAGATCCTCTCCATTTCTTACAGGAAATGGACAGTCCATTTCCTAAATCAATGGTTGATGATGTATGACGAGGGAAATAGAAGGGATTTTTAAATTTTATTATAATGATAAATGAGGTGACAAAATCTTAGGATAGGAATGTATGGAAAGAAATAGAGATGATCCTAACTCTCATTTGATTAAAAAATTCACTTAGAAAATCCCGAATTTATTCGGATTTATTAAGTCTATAATCGGAAATGTAGGTAGTTATGTTACAAAACATAATCACTATAAAAAAAAATGCTTTTGTGGTGATTATTTTGAACGGGCATTCAATAATTGTCGCAATAGGTAAACTTACCCCAAAAACAACTAGAAGTTATATCAATTGTATAAGTGATTTTATAACCCTCAAATAAATGACACAAAATCCCGAAATATAGTGGGTCAAACCCGTCTAACTTTTCCCAATTTTACTTTGATTTTTTTTAACTTATTAGCATTTGTAAATTATTGTATTTCATTCATATACTAGTACTAAGCTAGTTATTATAATAGGAAAATTCGGTTATAAATACCTAGTTTCGGCCAGAAGCTGAAAATAAATACTTAGTTTCGAAAATATTTAGTTAAATATCTAGTTTTCTTTTTTTTTTTTTGAAATCAATACCTTCTATCGGAATCGACAAGATTTTGTTAGTTTGTCCGTTAAATATGTGCCCCTCATCCTTTTCCTTGCCACCACTACTTACGTCGTACCACCAAACCAATGAAACCAGCTTGCGCCGCTTGTCGCTGCCACCATTTGTCATCGCCACCATTAATTAGTCGCTGCCCTTGCACCGCATCAAACAATCATTTGTCAACTGGTATCGCACCACCATTTGTCACCAGGCCCACACCACCATTTGCATGCCACCCAATCAACCCTCTCCTAATTCAACCCAACCAGCTAATCAACAAAAAATCACTAAAAATCAACAAAAAATCACTAAAAATCAACAAAAAATAAATAATAATGTAAAAAAAATCACACTCCTATATAACCATTTGACAACTGTTATTCCTCGCGTCACAAAAAAATTCAATCAAATACTTCATCAAACAAACTAGAAACCCAAATAAAAAGCAAACACAAAAACCACAAAAATGTCAACCAAGTTCGTACGGCTGACCCAAAAGAAACCGATCCAACACCAGTTCGATACGATCAGGAAGAACGTTCTATGATTTGTAAGTTAATTTGCTTGAAAATTCAGTTTAATTCACCCATAAATGCCCACGAAAAAACCTAACAAAACTTCAAAATAGTAATATAATTCAGGAATTCTAAGTTAATTGAGTGAAAATTTTAAATTTTGTGAGTTTATGGATGATGAAGATTAGGTAAATGAAGAAGATAGAGAAAAAATAAGGGGGATGAAGAAGAAATAGGAAACGAAGTGGAACAGAGAGAGGGGGGGTTGGGTTAAAATAATAAGGAGGGTAAAATTGTCATTTCAGACAAACCACTAAGTTAAATTGATGGTTAGAAGGCATCGAATTGAAAAAAAAGTGAAAAACCGGATATTCAAGTAAAATATTTTCGAAATTAGGTATTTATTTTTCAAATTCAACTGAATCTAGGTATTCTAACTAAATTTTCCTTTATAATATGGTTGAAATGAAAAAATGAATGCTTACAAATTTAGAGCTGTCAGTTTGGTTAGAATTTATAGAAACTGAAATGTTAACTGAAAACTGACTGGAAACTGAACTGAATAAACTGAACTGATGCAAACTGATAACTGAAAATCAACTGTCAAGAGTCAACTGGAAATGACTGCAACAGAACTGAAACAACTGAAACTGAATTGCAACTGAACTGAAACAAACTGAAACTGAAATTAATTGCTAAAAACTGAAAAGATTGGTCAAATAATTGATTGATATTCAACTGAACTTAAACTTAACTGAATTGGAATTAAATCTGAATTGAAACTTAACCAATGATCAAAATATTTCTTTAAATTACTAGCTCTTAATTTGTAATAATGCATCAATCAATTATACATTTACTTAAGTTTTATATAATTTAATTTGTGGAGCTATGAAATATAATTGACATAGACTTACTTAATATTTACATAAACTTATATATAATTGACATAGACTTACTTAATCTTTACATAGACTTATATATAATTGACATAGACTTATTTAATATTTACATAACATATATAATTGACATAGTGATGGTTGTATAACATGAATGGGATAAAATGGTCTATAACACATGTGACTTACATATAATTGACATAGACTTACTTAAGATTACATAGCTTACCTTATTTGACAGAGACTTGCATAATATTTACATAGACATATCTAGATTGATATAATTTAGACCTGATTTTGTTGCCCCACTTGAATTTTTTGACGCACATTGTACTTAATATTAAGTTTTCCTTTATTTTTATTACAGAATGTGTTATAGACTACCCTTCATCCCATGTATATTATAGACAAATATCACTCAACCAAAAGCTATTAACTTTATATATAACTAGCTAACATGTAATTTTTGCTTTCAATCAAAATTAACCGTTAAGAAACGATTTTTTTTATATCAAAGACATCAAACTGCTATGGTTAAACTGGAATAAATTGAAATTGAAATGAACCGATTAAGTTCAAACTGAAATAAACTAAACCGAAATGAACAAATTAAGTTCAAACTGAAATAAACGGAAACTGAACTGAACTGAAACTGAAATTGAAAAAAACTGGACTAAACTGAACTGACTGTTTCACATTGAACTGAAATCAACTGAACTGAATTATACTGAACTGTTATGGTTTAATCAAAAATGACTGAATTAACTGAAGTGACAGCTATACTTACAATCCTTCTACACAACTATAATCAACATAATAACATAAAAAATGTCAAATTATTATCCTTATCGTGGCAATTATAATTGTCATAATATCAATCTCATAATATTAATCTATCATTGCCCTTTTGTGCGAATATAATCGTAAGCAGTGTTGATTGCACTCGAACCTATAGCTACTTGAGGTGTAAAGCAAATAGGGCGGGAATTTGTAGAAATTACAATTGCCACAATAAGCGCCACAATAAACTTAAGCCTATCGTGTCAATTTTTTGATCACCCCAACGATTATTAAAATCACCGGGATATATGCTACGGAAACAATGGCTCACATATCAATGAGGCATTTGCTTATGAAGGTTTTGTGGAGATTAGAATCACTGCAGAAGTTTCTAATTCGCCACAAAAGCTTGATTTTGTTATAGTCAATCCATAGCTTTATTCCGAAGAAAGTGTTTGATATAGGAGATACTTGTATTCCCACCGATTTAAACCACTCATAAAAATAAGTGTGATTGAATTATAATTAATGATCTTCTAAAATGTAATTAAGGAGATAATATAGGAAAATACATAACATAAAACATCAGAGTGGTTGTCAACAATTAGAGAGGATTATTTTAATCCATCTTTGAAACATGACAAAACTTTCTTGAGGATAATAGGCCGATGCGCAGTGTCCTCCTCCCTACAATCATAGATATTCAACCATTCATATCATTATATTAGAATCTTCTCATTATCCTTACTACTAGAGGATACAGTTGGTAAGATCGATTGCACCTATAGGCATAGCTAAGTATACCATACATTCAAACTCATAATTTTTGTTCATTTAATTTGCATATTATTCACTCGTCTTTTGTTCATTTAATTTTCATATCTAAACGGACAAAAGACGAGTGAGCTTATAACTGGAGCTAAGTAAACCTATTGTACTTGCAATTTTATTCCCTTAAAAGATTATGGATCAACCACGAAAATGCATATATGCATACCTTGATTGTAGTAAATGTCAAATTGTAGTGGCCATTAAGATAATCTGTAACATATCTGCCAAAAAGAAATATCAATACTACATTGTTATGAAATTGTGAATTCACACAATATATATCATTTTTTAACCACTTCAATTTAAAGTAACAAATGCTCAAGCAGAATACCCGGCTACTTGGTCATCCACAAACCATGGCCTCCAATTATATAGATCTGTAAATTTAACTTTTTGATCCATCTTAATGTGCCCAAAGGCGAACAGTCAGCTCTTGTCACCACTGTCATGCAGGTGTACATGAAATAATCGTAAGTTCAGCAGTTACTGAAAATCAGGTTCAAGAAGGTGAGGGTTCGTTGAAGACTTTAAGCATTGTGTACATACCTGTATATTAGAGCTCGTACGGCATCTTTGTGAGATTTTGATGATGACCAACACTACTTACCATTGTTGCGTTGTATAATCCTAAGGCTTAAAGGATTGATTACATCGATCCATCCAATAATCCACTGTTCCCTGCAAGTAAGTTCATGATTGCTAATGAAAAATAATTCAATCAACATGACCTCAACGTACACAAGCCATAGCGACGTTAGCTAGATGGGGCAACCTAGCTTTGATATCGATTTCTTATAACAGATTGGGGATGCTAAGATAACAGAATCTGTTAGGAAAACACAAGGTTGATACAATAAATACAATATTATTTTAAGGGAAGGAAATTAAAATTTCCTCATAAACACTTGTCTCTTTATTTTGTATTTGCTAGTATTCTATTTTGTGAGGGTGTGTTATTGAATCTTTTGTGATTTGCTTGTGTTTTTCCTAACAAGTGATATCAGAACCGGGTTTATTTGTGTGTCGTGAAGATTTCAAGGCTAAATACAAAATAGAATTATTTGATGGGAAATGAATTTTTCGTTATGGCAAAGTACTGTGAAGATATTCTTATTCATCAAGTTTGTACAAGACTTTGGAGGACAAGAAACCAGATTCGTGAAAAAGCACAAGTGGGAGGATATGCAACTTCGCGCTACAAGTACGATATAGTTGCCCCTTGCGTCGGAAATCAAGTACAACGTGTTGGATGACACAAATCCAAAAAATTGTGGCAAGTTGACAAGATGTATATGTTAAAGTCTTTGGCTAAGAAGTTGCTCTTAAAGAAGGATCTTTATACGCTCGAGATGAAAGATGGTGCATCACTACAAGATCATCTAAATAAATTTAATGGCTTGATCACCCAATTAGCAAGTTTAGATGTAAAGATTGGAGAGAGGACAAAGCAAAAATTTTGATGGGTCTCTTCCTAAAAAGTATAACTCGGTGATAACAAGTTTACTTGTAGGGAAGACTACTATTGCTTGGACAATACCGTGGTGGCCTAATCGAGGTGGAAAGATTCAAAAGTGTTGGTACTGTGAGGAGGAGGGACACATTCAAACAAAGTGTACGTTCCAAGTACAAAGACGACTCGAGGCGTTAGAAGAACATTAGGGAGCGGTTGCTACTATTGTTGTTGATGATGAGGAAGATTTATCTCATATGGTGGAGGAATCAAGGGGTCCAAGGAAGATGGATGGACCTTAGATTCTGGGTGTTCCCAACACATGTGTTTTAAGAGGAAGTGGTTTAGCTCTTATGAACGTGTTGAAGGGAAATTTATTACTTTGCCTAATGGAGAGGAGGCGAAGGTTGAGGGGGTCGGTGTTGTGGAGATCAAGCTCTAAAACGACCAAGTCGCGACTTTATCCGAAGTTAGACATGTCCCAAGGTTGGAGAAAATTTAATCTCATTGGGGAGATTAGATAAGATGGATTATGAAATTCATATGCGCACTGGACTTCTTATGATTACCATGAGGATGTGGTGATCATGGTTGGTAGAAGAAACAAGCAAAATCTTTTCATGTTGGAGATGAAAGGGTTTTGGCTCAAGGGAGGCTTTTGGCTCGAACAACAATTTGAGCTTGAGGGGAGGATTGTTAGATAACAATCTCAATTTTGTTCGATACGATTTGTTTGGATTTGCTCAACAAGTATTTTCTAGTATATCTTATTTAGTTTCCTAAATTTAAAGCCTGTAATTGGGAAATAGATAGATTATGATTAGGATTTTATCCTAGTATCTTTTTACTTGGAGAGCAAGTATAGATTTTTTAGTATGATATCTTTAGCTTGGGAGCAAGCAAAATATCTTAGGAGATGTGGAATTCTAGATTAGATTTATTTTAGCTTATAAATAGAGGGTATAGGTTAAATATTTTTGATCTAGGCTTGAGACAAATTATTTGAGGGTTGTATAATTGTGAGGTTGAATACAATTAATACAACATTATTTTGAGGGGAGGAAACTAAATTTCCTCCTAAACACTTGTCTCTTTTTTTGTATTTTGCTATTATTCTATTTTGTGAGGGTGTGTTTTTTAAATCTTTCGTGATTTGCTTGTGTTTTTCCTTATAAAAACTAAATCTTACATGAAAGATATCAATAGTACGTTGCCTAAATAGTGGATTCCAAAGTGTTTTCAATTATCTCACAAAAACTATCTTACAATCGTTATGCTTACCCTCAAAAATCTTTCTTCAACTATGCAAACCTTCAAAATGCAGCAATTAACTACTCGTAATTTAACGCAAAGACAGTACATAGTAATATGTCATTTGCACTAGTGTACACCATGACTACTTCCTTCATCTTTTTAGATATGACACTTCTACGAAAAAAACTATCACATTAATCCTTTCTGCACGAAACTTGATGTTTGAAAAAAAGTTGATCAATCTAGATCATGTTCTTTCCATTCCTCAACTTTACTAGGTAAATAAGGATAAACCGATTTCAAAACATACTCTTTGTGTGGTCATTTCAAAATAGCACAGGCAACTATCAGTCCAGATAATTTTTGCAAGTATCCTACCCCAATCAAATAACAAAGTTTACTTACCTCCGAACATGAAGTGCTTCTCGAACCTGATCATATTAGCCCAATTTGTGATGATCTTTCTCTTGAATTCCTACATAAAAAAAGGTGGTAACATTCCTACCATAATGCAGAGGAATATAATTTATTCATGGACAGTACTACAACTAGACAAAGAGTGAAGACCAGATGAATTACGGCACCAATTACTCGGATTAGAGCCTTTGCTAGTAGGTCCAATATATGCTTTGATAAAGTGAATCGAGTAACTGCATAAAAGATATAGAAGTCTTAATCCAATTTTTGTGCAAAACATTCACCCCGCACCCCAAAACCGCCCATGGTTGTTTTTTATCACTCACATAATCTGCTGATCCAATATTCTTACGCACATCTGCAGCGTTTAAATTCCAGTATGAGCCTTGCAGCTTGCCTTGATCAAATTAAAATGAATACAAAATGATCAACTTAATTCTTTTCAATTAAACTTATAATTGTACAAACAATTTTGCATTTGTGAAAGTATAATAAAAGGAATTTAATAAAAGTGAATTGTAGATGCCTCTACTATCAGCTCTATTGTTGATGGTGTAACACCTGAGAGTCTGACACAAACAAATTGTAGTAACTAACTTCATACCGACTAATCGCTATCAATCATAGTAATTATGTTGCAACTTAACCTCAAAATCTCATTAGAATAGAGATGCACGACGATAACTAAATTCGATTTTGCCAATTCGAGCAGCTTTTGTGGATCAGTCACTGGGCTTCCAAGAACATATCCCTGAACCATAAATATGGTACGATAAAACTCATTAATTTGACGAAACTATATGGGAAAATATCTTTGAAATAATTTTTTGTATCTACAATCATTAAACATAATAATGTGCAAGCCATG
This sequence comes from Bassia scoparia, assembly GCA_008642245.1. Lineage (NCBI taxonomy): Eukaryota > Viridiplantae > Streptophyta > Magnoliopsida > Caryophyllales > Amaranthaceae > Bassia > Bassia scoparia. The sequence goes on from SNQN01012344.1 coordinate 9,853, forward strand.
GCGGTAGGGATGTTTGAGGTGTGTCGTGTGTATATCGTACCTTAATGTTGATTTGTGATCGAGTTCATCTTCATTCCTTGATTCCAATAATTCAACAATAAGTTAAGGATAAAGACTAAAAAAAAAATTCATGGACTTCTTTGACGATGAGTAATAGAAGTTGACTGGAGTTGATAGAGTACGTTTACAATCTCTTGTGTGACATACGGGACAATCTTTCCACTATACGAGCTACCACCAACATAAAATGGATTTGTTGAAAATCGACGATGCACCTTAAACCACTGTAGGCAGCACAATTAGTTGATGAGTTTCAACCAGATTCAACAATCAAAAGTCCATCATGAACTTAAAAATTTAGAATGAGTGTTAGTGTTAAATTATAATTTTACTAACCTTTTGTATGAACTCGTATATTTGTTGTGATGACAGTATATCTTCAGCATAGTAAGATTTTGCGGTGTAGCATAAAGAAATTCGGTGCCAACTGGTGAATCAAGAAATAATATGCTGGAAACTGATTCAAAGAAGCAAATTAAAACGAAAATGGTCGGATTACTTTAGTTATATGTTACTGCATATATATTCATATTCCTAATTGGAAAAAATTATATACCTGTCCAGGCGACCGAAACCTTTGAGGAAGTTCGTATAGCGCAGCCACCACTCCAGTTACTCCGTACCGACCTCAAACACCCTTCAAAATTGAAATTTTGAACAGCCCATAATACCATTGAAAGAAACTCATAGAAGAACAACACAATGAAAAGGAATTTATTAACAAACAAATATAACTCCATAATTGTCAAATTAATTTCATTAACAGAAAATTCCACATTACAATATAGGATTCATTTTACTACTACTACTTACTACTTAGCATAGATGATAGATCTAAGATTAGCAACAGAAAAACAGAAGAATAAGATGAAATTAAGCCCTTTTAGGTTGCGTAGAGGCTGGTATCCTCGAAGAGACCGGCCAAGTAAGCCTTCTGAAGTGTCGAAACGATGGAGTACTAGGTTGCGATTGGGTTGGGTTGGGATGTTCGGTTGGGTTGTGGTGACTTGCTATTAGGTTGGGTTGTGTAGAGAACCAACAGCTCACAACTGCAGTGGGTTTGCTGTGATGGTTGTTAAAGAGAGAGGAAGAAATAAGGTGGTGGGTTGGTAAAGAGGGTGAGGTGGTTTAGAGTGAAGTGGGTGAGTGGCTTAAATTACTTGTGTTACCACGTGGAAAAATAGTTGTTAGAATCCACGGTGTGGAATTTGGAAAACCTCAAGGCCACTGTGTGAAATTAAAAAAAATTAAGATGCCACCGTGTGAATTTTGGCAAAACTCAATGTCATCTTATAGAATTTCCCTTTTTTTATTCATCCATATATTGTTTCAAAATAATTGTTACATTTACAAGTAACTGTTTTATGTTTCTGAGTCACTTTATCTAGTATTTAAATTACACTTGTTTGACAAAAAACAATCACACACTTTGAAGTTTCTAAAATTTCTATTGAAGTTATAACATTTAGTTTAAAAGTTACTCTTTTATGTTTATAAGTTATTATGTTTTTCTTCTAAGCTATTGTTTTGTATATAAGCTATCAAGTTACTGTTTTTGGTTGTAAAGTTGCTCTTTTATCTTTCTAAGTTCCTATTTTTGATACTATTTGTAGGAAGCTCATTTGATTTTACTAAAAAWGAAGTGAGATATTGAATGTATTACTTCCTTTTATTCTTCTCGTATAGAAGAGTTGGAAAAAGCTARTGCTCATTTTCAAAGTTACTTCATAACCCCTTTAATACAAACACAACAATTCTTCGAAGATCCTAATGTGCTTAAGGTCTTTGATGAAATATTTGCTGGGATTCAAACTTTGAAAGACATTCAAGTGTCTCAGGCTGAAAATGTGAAGGAACCTAGTGTGGAGAAAATAGTTCAAAATGTCATCAATGATGTGAATATGTTATATTCCAGTGGTGGCAATAATGACTGTCTTTTCCAAAAAGTTTTAGTGAATGAAAGAGCTAAGTGCTCTCTTGAACTTGGAGCTATTGGACAAGAAGTAGTGYTGGTTTCTCTTTTTATGAAATCCCACAAGAGCGTTATGAAATCATTGCCACAACTGCAATTAGAGATTGCCGACTTTTGCCTAGTAAATGATGATGAGTCTTCTTTGAAAAAGTAAATTGCCTATACATGTTGATGTTACTAATTTTTTGTTGCAAGTTATTCTTTTCACTTCTTAAGTTCTAAAATTGCCTTTTTTTTGTTACAATTTTCAGGTCGACATGTTTGTTTGGTTTGACACAATCATTCCATTCCTGCGATGAGATATATTCATTAGCCCATGATTAATTTGTTTACCAATCTATATTGAACATCGGGATTTATTGTTGAAGAGAAAGAAAGAAAAGTTTGTAACAAACCTAGGAGGTTTTTCCTTGGGGTTAAACACATTGTAAGCTCTATTTATCAGTTATAGTTACTGTTTTATATTTTAAGTTACTATTTTAAAAATTGTTTCATTGTCTTTTTCTTATCAGTATAGCTAAATAAGTGTGCTGAAAGAGATGATAATATTGAAGAGTTTAATGAACATCAAACTGCTTGAAAGAGTGGATACAGTACATACATAATGCTGATATTGATTTCAGTGGTGTTAATTGAATTAGAAATTCAACCTTTTGCCATTTTGCTGCTTTGTATTTGACTAGCTTCTTTCTTGTCCGGATTCATTGAATTGTATTAAGATTAAATTTCGAGTTTGTTCTGGACTCTAAAACTGACTGTTGAAATCAAAAGCATACTATTAGTAAATTTTCTTGAGAATTGAAATAATTGCATTATGGTTAATATATTATCTCGGCCTTAAAGGAGGAGACACATGTAGGTGAAAATATAAGTCATCCACTTTGTCTGAGTGTGCAAAGATGCAAGTCTCATAAGACGACATTCAAGTATTTGATGCCAACTAGACAATGTTAGTTTTACTTGTCATGTGAATGTGTCGACTTTTAGGAGCTTCTGGTCGTGATAATCTTGTGGAGGAAAGCCGCCAAGATCTAGCAATCTCCTTGAAACTTGAATTGAAATTTACTCCAAGAGTCCATCAAGTTTGACAATTAGAAAAGTCCACAAATAAAAATGTTGAGTCTTTGAAAACATAGCATAAGTCAAATGAAATTCTCTCTAATTCTGATTAGTGTCAAAATCAACTAAGTTTCTATCACTTTGGGAGTCAAGATCCTCTCCATTTCTTACAGGAAATGGACAGTCCATTTCCTAAATCAATGGTTGATGATGTATGACGAGGGAAATAGAAGGGATTTTTAAATTTTTATTATATGATAAATGAGGTGACAAAATCTTAGGATAGGAATGTATGGAAAGAAATAGAGATGATCCTAACTCTCACTTTGATTAAAAAATTCACTTAGAAAAAATCCCGAAGTTATTCGGATTTATTAAGTCTATAATCGGAAATGTAGGTAGTTATGTTTACAAACATAATCACTATAAAAAAAAATGCTTTTGTGTGATTATTTTGAACGGGCCATTCAATAATTGTCGCAATAGGTAAACCTTACCCCAAAAACAACTAGAAGTTATATCATTGTATAAGTGATTTATAACCCTCAAATAAATGACAAAATCCCGAAATATAGTGGGTCACACCCGTCTAACTTTTCCCAATTTTTACTTTGATTTTTTTTAACTTATTAGCATTTGTAAATTATTTGTATTTCATTCATATACTAGTACTAAGCTAGTTATTTATAATAGGAAAATTCGGTTATAAATACCTAGTTTCGGCCAGAAGCTGAAAATAAATACTTAGTTTCGAAATATTTTTAGTTAAATATCTAGTTTTTTCTTTTTTTTTTTTTGCAAATCAATACCTTCTATCGGAATCGACAAGATTTTGTTAGTTTGTCCGTTAAATATGTGCCCCCTCACTCCTTTTCCTTGCCACCACTACTTACGTCGTACCACCAACACCAATGAAACCAGCTTGCCGCCGCTTGTCGCTGCCACCATTTTGCATCGCCACCATTAATTAGTCGCTGCCTTGCACCCGCCATAAACATTCATTTGTCAACTGGTATCGCCACCACCATTTGTCACCAGGCCCACACCACCATTTGCATCCGCCACAATCAACCCTCTCCTAATTCAACCCAACCAGCTAATCAACAAAAAAATCACTAAAAATCAACAAAAAAAATCACTAAAAATCAACAAAAATAAATAAATAATGTAAAAAAATCACACTCCTATATAAAACCATTTGACAACTGTTATTCCTCGCGTCTCACAAAAAATTCAATCAAATACTTCATCAACAACTAGAAACCCCAAATAAAAGCAAACACAAAAACCCACAAAAATGTCAACCAAGTTCGTACGGCTGACCCAAAAGAAACCGATCCACACAAGTTCGATACGATCAGAGAAGATTAAAGAACGTGTCATATGATTTGTAAGTTAATTTGCTTGAAAATTCAGTTTAATTCACCCATAAAATGCCCACGAAAAAACCTAACAAAACTTCAAAATAGTAATATAATTCAGGAATTCTAAGTTAATTGAGTGAAAACTTTAAATTTTGTGAGTTTATGGATGATGAAGATTAGGTAAATGAAGAAGATAGAGAGAAAAAATAAGGGGGGTGAAGAAGAAATAGGAAGTGAAGTGGAAGAGGAGAGAGAGAAGGGGGATTTGGGGTTAAAATAATAGGGAGGGTAAAATTGTCATTTCAGACAAACCACTAAGTTAAATTGATGGTTAGAAGGCAATGAATTGAAAAAAAAAGGGAAAAATCGGATATTTAAGTAAAATATTTTCGATACTAGGTATTTATTTTCAAATTTAACCTGAATCTAGGTATTTATAATCAAATTTTCCTTTATAATATGTGTGAAGTGAAAAGAAATGAATGCTTACAATCCCTTCTACAACAACTATAATCAACATAATAACATAAAAAAAATGTCAATTATTATCCTTATCGTGGCAATTATAATTGTCATAATATCAATCTCATAAATATTAATCTATCATTGCCCTTTTGTGACGAATATACTCGTAAGCAGTGTTGATTGCACTCGAACCTATAGCTACTTGAGGTGTAAAGCAAATAGGGTCGGGAGTTTGTAGAAATTACAATTGCCACAATAAGCGCCACAATAAACTTAAATCTATCGTGTCAATTTTTTTGTCAACCCCAACGATTATTAAAATCACTGGGATATATGCTACGGAAACAATGGCTCACATGTCAATGAGGCATTTGATTATGAAGGTTTTTGTGGAGATTAGAATCATTGCAGAAGTTTCTAATAATCGCCACAAAAGCTTGATTTTGCTATAGTCAATCCATAGCTTTATTCCGAAGAAAGTGTTTGATATAGGAGATACTTGTATTCCCACCGATTTAAACCACTCATAAAAATAAGTGTGATTGAATTATAATTAATGATCTTCTAAAATGTAATTAAGGAGATAATATAGGAAAATACATAACTTAAAACATCAGAGTAGTTGTCAACAATTAGAGAGGATTATTTTTAATCCATCTTTGAAACATGACAAAACTTTCTTGAGGATAATAGGCCGATGCGCAGTGTCCTCCTCCCTACAATCATAGATATTCAACCATTCATATCACGTTCGAAGTCTAATATACAGGTATTACCATGTTAAAGTATTCAGCGAACCCTCCTTCTTGTTCGTGAACCTGATTTTCAAGTAGCGTCTGAACTTTCGATTTAATTTCATGTAACCTGATGACAGTGAGTGACCAAGGCCTGACTTGTTTTCCGGCCTTTGGTGGCAACATTAGATGGTATCAAAAGTTTTAAAGAATTAAGATCTATGATAATTGTGTTAGGAGGAGTGTTAGGCCATGGTTTTTATAGTGAGAATCAGAACCAAGCAGTGAGGGTTGGTAATTCATAGGGTAATTCTGTGCTTGGCATTTGGTTATTTATTTGAGTGCGTTAAATTAAATGATATATATTTTTGTGTTATTACCAATTTCATAACAAGTGTAGTTTGATATTCCTTTTTGGCGATATGTTACGATTATTCTAATGGCCTACTCATGTTAGACTTTACTACATCAAGGATATGCATTATGAATTTTCAGTAGGTCATCTCCTAATCTTTTAAGGGATAATAAATTGCCAATGGTACAATAGGTTTGTACTTAAGTCCGTTATAAGCATCTGTCTTTTGTTTCCGTGTGATATTGAAATTATGACAAAAGACGGATTCTAGCTGTGTGATAATATGCAAATTAAAATGAACCAAAAAATTAGAGTTTTGAATTGTATGGTAATATATTAGTATGGCTTACCTATAGTGTTGCATCGATTCACTGTTCCTTAGTAGTAGATAATGAGAAGATTCTT
>SNQN01012347.1:2844-16256 GCA_008642245.1 Bassia scoparia
AAAACCTCTCTTACATTGCTTTAGACTTCATTTAATTCATTACATCAAAGAGTTTGCAACAAATCAAATGGAGAGAGACTTAGCTAATGCTTTGAATGATGTGCTTCGAAGCTTGGATGCTCGTGAATGGGAGGACCTTACAAGGCTRAATTGTTATGTTCTCTTGACTTTAAGGTATGTAAGTCTCGATACAAACCTCCTTTATGCCGCTATAAGCCTATGGGACCCATTGACGCATTGTTTTCGTCTTCGGGACAAGGAAATTGTTCCTTTACCTAAGGAACTTGGTGCTATTATTGYTTGGCGTGTTGTAAGTATCCCTTGTATCCCTAGTACTGCTGATCGCTTTGTTGACGAATATGAGCGATACTTGAGACTTAGCCCTACTCTTTCACGACGCCTGGTACATGGTCGGGAAATTGACTTGCTTCCTTTAGTAGACTATATTGCTAGTGATGCTTCTTGCCGTAGAATTTACCGTAGACGTGCAATTATGATCTACTTGTTTGCACGTTTCCTGTTTGTCCATGGTAAGCCGAATGTTGGTCATGCTAGCATTATTTCTATTGTCGAGCAATGCGAGGCTAGCCGTACTCCTATGTCGTTATGCACAGGGGAGTTAATTATGATGCTAGACCATCTTAAGAAGGATGCACATGCGCCCATGTTTGGATGCCCTTTTTACTATAGGTACAATACTTTTGTCTGAGTATTTGAAAAATAGTGCATTTATACAAATATTATTGCTTGCTTATTGATGTGATGACTAAATATTGCACATGTTACTGTTTCATTACAGATTTTGGCTGATGGGGCGTTTGAGCCTAGTTTAGGCGCCCCGGAATCCAGTCAGATATTTTGCTAAGGGATTCTTTTCCCATAAGAGGGTCCATGTCAATAAATCTCATGATGAGTGGATTTTATCCTTGTTGACCATGGCATTCTTGTGCAGTGGACTATCCCTTGGTGGGGTATTAGGAGTATGGTGCATACTCGCTTGTCTTCATATGTGCGCATGGCTAGCTTGTCTGCGTTGACCTTTTATTTCCCTTTAAGGGTGCTAAGGCAATTCAGGAAAGTTCAACTTATTCCCATTGTTAACACGCTTCAACTTGAGGACAAGCACTTGCATTCGGGCAATGCAATAGAGTGGGAGAAGTACTAGTGTAGGACGTGGGCCGCGCCCTCGCGTATAGCGGGCGCGCGGCTTGGTACTACATCGAGGTGCTTGTGCGTGGGCTTGAGCCACGGATTCCGCACGTGAGTGCGTTGGGGTAGTGTTGTCGAGTAAGGGGAGTCGCCACCGTGCCTAGAAAGGTTATTCACGGACGCCCGAAACGTTGGTGCCAAAACAATGGCCCCACGTCCAATCAAGTAACCAGTCGTGGGTTCGGGGACATGGTACGGATTGAATCAGTAACCCAATCCGCCCGCATGTAGCGGCCTCTACTCGGTCTCATTGTAATTCCATTAAGCACGATTTATTGGATGCACACAACTTACATTTTTAGCACCTTAGAAGCGTACTAACCCTAAAGATTACTACAAAAGTGTGTTACTATTATGCACAAGAGACTACCTAACCTAGAAATTGTGACCACTTTGTATTAATCATGTTAAAACGGTGCCTAAAAACCGGTTGTCCATAGTTAATCTGATTTAAAGTGATTCACATAATTTCCGGTCTTTGTTTAGCAAAATATATACAAATTATACAACAATGACAATATGAAGTATATGAACTTCAAAATATATATACAAACCAATCTTACCCTAAATCTGCAAACAAAACAAAGGTTAGTTTGTAAAACGAAACGAAACGAATCTTCCGCCTTGAATCGCTATATAAAGACAAATAAAACAAATGTTAGTTCATGATGAAAAACGAGCGCAATGAATCTTTCGCCTTGAATCGCTATACAAGGATAAGAAATTGTTAGTATTGACAAGTGATAATAATAATGAAATGAAATAAAAAGAACGAAAACCAAAACAATGAAAACATTGAAAACATTATGAAAAACCTACATATTTACATGGAACGATTAAAAGTCGGTTTCTACATTGTGTAAATTACATTAAAACTCATAATAATGGTTAATCAAGTTAAAAGAAAGTGAAAGAGAATTATTGGTGAGTAATCTCAGAATTCAACCTTGTTTTCGCTTGTCAAAACGAATCGAAAGAACGCAAAAGACTCGTGTTTATGTGTATTTGTGAAAGAATTTTGTGAATGAGAGAGAGAATGCTTAGATCGTAAAATTGGAAGTCGGAAGTTGGAAGTTGAAAGTCGTGTCGAAAATTGTGTCGTGTGTCAAAGTCGGAGGCAAGGCACGTATTTATAGGCACGGAGGAAGAGAGAGGAGCGTATATACGCTGATGAGCAGCGTATATACGCTCAAAGGCAGCGTATATACGCTGCTCATCAGCGTATATACGCTCCTCAATACCCTGCGTATATACGCTCCTAGGAGCGTATATACGCAGGCTTCTGCGTATATATTTTTTTCCAAAAATCTGAAATGTTTTAATTCGGAATAATTCTTTGCCATATGTCTCGATTTTCTAAGATTACGGATTATTCTAGACGCCTCCTTTCGCAAGAAAGTATGTTTCTAGGAGATTCTAGAACATTCCGCGTATTTTCTAATTATTCATGTATTTTCTGCGTATTCTGCGTATTTAAACATTGCAAAAATCATAGAAAAATCAGAAAAATAATTTAAAAATACTGGCGGATTCAGAAAAATGTGACGAACATGATGAGAAACAAAAAGCATGAGAATCGCCAGCGTAACTTGTTTGAAAACCTTTGAGATTATCGAGAAAACCGAAAGAAAATATTTTTGCCTTGTATTTGACCTTTGACTCATAATTTCGAGTGTGACTTCACATATTTCGAGCTTCATTACGAGTTCAATTGCGTTTTTTCGAGTTCGAATTAATTGCGACATGTGGTATACTTCATCATTGATTACTCATTTGGGGAGACATTTTTAGGTGTCTACAGAAGCCCCCACTTTGACTGAGTCTGAAGAGACGATAGTCTCGTAAGACGAAAGTCAAAGTATTCGATTCGGGACGGAGAGCAACTCAAGACGTTCTGCGACCCTGAGTTACCCTTTTCGCCGGTACCTGCAAAACAAAGGTTAGTTTTACCTGTTACCGCGCCCCATGCGGTGTTATGCCCTTGGAATTTTTGTTGCGGGAGAAAACTCCAAAACCCGGAAGAGTGCGCGGAACTTCTTGAGCGGGAGAAGATTCCAAAAACCCGAGAGATGCTGACGGAACTTCTGTAGCGGGAGAAATTCCAAGACCCGAAGATGTGCTGACGGAACTTCTGTAGCGGGAGAAGATTCCAAGACCCGAAAGATGTGTGTGCTTGAGATTTCTGTAGCGGGAGAAATCGTAGACCCGAAAGGTGTGTTTGTGCTGGATTTCTGTAGCGGGAGAAATCGTAGACCCGAAGTGTGCATATATGGAATTTCTGGTGCGGGAGAAAATTCCAAAACCCGAAGTGTGTAAAGGAGCTATTGTGTGAAGAAGCCCCCACTTTGACTGAGTCTGAAGAGACGAAAATCTCGTAAGACGACAGTCAAAGTATTTGATTTGGGACGGAGAGCAACTCAAGACGTTCTGTAACCCTGAGTCACCCTTTTTCGCCGGTACCTGCAAAACAAAGGTTAGTTTTACCTGTTACCGCGCCCCATGCGGTTTTATGCCCTTGGAAGCGCCTGGATCCTCGGGCTGCTTTCTCCCTACGGCTGACCTTGGCTTTTCAGGAGAAAATGAGGTGATGAATACCTTCGGAAGCGCCTCGTTCCTCAGGTAGCTTTTCCCTACGGCTGACCTTGGCTTTTCGGGAAAAGAAAATGATGTAGATGCCTTCCCTACGGCTGACCTTGGCTTTTCGGGAAGGAGTAATGCAAGTTCCGTCGGAAGCGCCTCGTTCCTTCGGAAAGTTCCCCTACGGCTGACCTTGGCTTTTCGGGGAGAGTTGTGATGTATGTGCCTTCCCTACGGCTGACCTTGGCTTTTCGGGAAGACGTAATGTAAGTTCCGTCGGAAGCGCCTCGTTCCTTCGGAAAGGTTCCCCTACGGCTGACCTTGGCTTTTCGGGGAAAGTTGCGTGTAGCAACAATCGCGTATAGCGATGAATGCCGTATAGGCGTGTGAGTGATGATATGAATTCCTTTGGAAGCGCCTCGTTCCTCAGGAAACCTTCCCTACGGCTGACCTTGGCTTTTCGGGAAGAATGTTGCGTGGAGCAACAATCGCGTATAGCGATGAATGCCGTATAGGCTGTGATATGAATTCCTTCGGAAGCGCCTCGTTCCTCAGGAAACCTTCCCTACGGCTGACCTTGGCTTTTCGGGAAGAATGTTGCGTGTAGCAACAATCGCGTATAGCGATGAATGCCGTATAGGCGTGTTTAGGCAACTGCATGTAAGATGGGCCCTAGCCTTGTGTGGAGGTGGTGCAATGTGCAATGTAATGTGATGTGTTTGTGCAAGATGCATATGCATGAAGACGTATGTAGACTCAATGCACAATGATGATTATGAAGTGCTGCGTAATGCAAGTCTATTCTTAGATCTAATGCATGAAATGACCAAGGAAATTGACTAACGGTAAGATGCTTTTAGATTGCGGGATGGAGCCGTCTCAAGCCCCCATTCGAGCAAGGCGATGCTTGTGATTGCAAGTGAGCCCTCAACCCATGGGGTTTGGGTGTATGGGAATGGCTTAATTTGTGGTGTCGATGGTTGGTTTAGTGGGTGAGCCCCCAGCTTGATGAGCTTGCTTGGTGAAATCGAGGTTAGGGCAATAGTTGATGAAGTAAGGTAAGGCTAGTGAATTTTGTGGAGTCATGGGCTTTGGCTTAGTTTTTTGTGGTGGTAATGGTAAGGAATGAGGGATGTGATTTTGATTTGCCCAAATCAGTAACTTGAGCTGAATGCTGCATGAGGAGAGAACATGGAGGAAATGCTGCAATGCGATGCTTTGAGGAGAATGCATGATGAATGCTGCAGAGTGATAGCCTAAGGACGAGTTGAGGAGAGCCCCTTAAGGTGTATGAAAGAATAGGCTAAAGGTTCAAGAAAAGACAAGGCTAAAATTTGTGACTAAGGGTAAGTAAATGGGGAATTGATGTGGTTGGCTAGATGATGTAGGTTCAAGCTCGAGTCTATGTCGGGTGCTACACTAGGAATTTGTGCTTCTGACTTTAAGGGAATCAAACTATATGATGGACCTCAGAATGTTATTGAATTATTGGGTCGGACCTCGAGAAGAGGCTTCCTACGTATCCTTTTGGAATCAGACCGTCGTAGTTCTTGTTGATGATTTGGACAATGCCTCGTGTGAGAGGGCTTTTGTGGTTGTAATGTGAGGCTGTGGTTCGAGGGTCGAAAAAGGCTTGATGATCACGAAGTGACCCACGGTGCGCAGTGTGCTTTTTAGACTTTTGCTTTTTGTTTGAATTGGGCTTTGAACTTTGGATTTGCATTGGATTTTGACATTGATTTGCATTTGTGATGACTGGCATTGAACTTTGATTTTTTGCTTTTTTGCTTTTTGCCCATTTTATTCTTCTCTTTTTTTTTTCTTTTGCACATGTCTTTTCCTACGCACCGTTTGGTCCAAAGGGTTAGGCAGATGTGGGTGATGAAAGAAAGATAGGCTGAATGATAGTGTTTATGGCTCAAGGGTTGCAAGGGATTTTGATTTGATGAAGGGAATGGAGGGAAGAGGTTATTTTGTGGAGCTATGAAAGAAGGCCTCTCTTGGCAATGTCCATTGAATTGTGAGGTCGATTATTAATTTGATTCCATTAAAGTTAGAAGCACAAACTATATGGAGGCTAAAGAAAATGAGAAAAAAGAAACTTTTATTAACAAAAGAATTTATTACATAGAGGCTAATTGCAGAATTTGATCCTAAACCTAATGACATAGACCCGAAATGGAGAAAAGAAATGATACATAGTCTAGGGAAAGGGACTCTCCGACTCGATCCTAAAGCTAAGACTCCAACTGACTCATGTGAATTGAAGAAGGTCATTCTCTATGTCCACTCCAATGTCGTAGACCTTTGCGAATGTGGTAAGGCCTCGATACTTGAGATGATCTTTGTATTCTGGCTGGAGGTTAGAAATGAAGGTCTTGACCATCTCTTCTTCAGTAGGAGCGGAGACTAGGGTGGCAGCAACTCCTCTCCATCTAGTCAGATAGGTAGTGAACCCCTCGTTCTCTCCCTGGTTAAGGATTTCAAGCTCTCGGAAGGATGTTTGGGTCTGAATGTTACCCTTGTATCTTGCCATGAATGCGTGGATGATGTCTTCCCAAGTAGCTATTTCTTTCTCAGGAAGTGAAAAGAACCACTTCTGACATATCGGTTCCAAGGAAAGGGGAAAGACCATTGGAAACAAGGCAGAGTCAATCCCTTTAAGTGCCATGGTGGTCTTAAATCCCTTTACATGGAATCGAGGGTCATCAGTCGGCTTGAACTTGGGTATGTCTTCGGCTGAGAAATCCTTTGGCAGTTTGGTTGCAAGGTTGGGGTCAAGAGGAGGTTGGTCTTGGTAAAAGGTGGGGTCGATGGCTTTTTGGATTGCCTTTTCAAACAGCTTGTCCAAGGAAGAGCTCGAGGTCAACTCCTTGATCTTAGCTTCAAGCTGTTGAACTTGCTCGGCAAGCTTTTGGAGCTTTTCTTGTTGGGAGGCCATTTTGTGGTGTTAAGGCTAATGGGTAATGAAGGTTGGAGGAAGGTTAGGTTTGGATTGGGCTGAGGGCTCAAACTCTTTGGGTCGAGCAAGGGCTATGGAGACGGCTTCACCCCTGTTTCAAAAAGAAATAAACCCTTAGTGAACTTCCTTGGTCATTATTGAATATATGGATGCAGATGCAAATGCATGTCCTAATTCCATGGTCATCTTTCCTAGAATGAATGTATGCAAGGTGCCCTTTCGTTTTTTGAATTTTTTTTTTTTTTTTTTTTTTTTTTTTTTTTTTTTTTTTTTTTTTTTTTTTTTTTTTTTTTTGAAAGGGCACCAAATGACGTGAGAATGTATGCACATGTCCTAAGTGGTTAGGGTCATGCCTAGAGGTCGAGCCTATGTTGGCTGAAGGTAAGGTCAATCCTAATGTGAGTCTAAAGTCAACGTCTAAGGTCAAAGTCTGTGCCTACCCTAGTGTAGGGCTTCGCCCCGCCTTAGGAGGGGCGTGACCTCAGCTTCAGTGTCATGGAGTTGAGCCATGGAATCCGCATGTGAATGCGTTGGGGTGTGTCGTCGAATTGAGGGGATCGCCACCGTGCCTATATAGGTTATTCACGGACGCCCGAAACATTGGTGCCAAATTAATGGCCCCACGTCCAATCAAGTAACCAGTCGTGGGTTCGGGGACATGGTACGAATCAGATCTGTAACCCAATTCGCCCGCATGTAGCGGCCTCTACTCGGTCTCATTGTAGTTCCATAAATCATAACAATTGAATTCAAAGAGCCTATTGAATTGATCTTGCAAACACGCTAATTACTAGGTGAGTTGCTATTATGTACAGGCAATGACTTCTATAATGGACAAGGCGATCACTTGATTGTTAGTCAATGTTAATAAGGTGCCTAGAAAACCGGTCGTCCATGATTATCTGACTTTAATGTGACAAGCGATTAAATTCCGGTCTTGTTTAAACAATATATACAAGTGTGATAGAAGATATATATACAAGACATGAAAACAAAGGTTAGTAAGCATGATAATATGTATATGTGTCCTCCTCACCTTGTCACTGCAAACAATCAAATTGTTAGAACAAAACTCAAAGGAATCGCCTTTCGATTGAATTGCTAATTGAGACAAGCAAACGCGTTAGTATTGACAATAACAATATGTATAATAAGTGTTAATGTGAAGAAAGAAAACCAAAACCATGGAAACATTGAAAAAATAAAAAAAACCTACATATTTACATGAAACGTTTAACAAGTGAGTTTCTACATTGTTTTAATTGAATTAAAACTCATAACAATGATTAATCAAATTAAGAGAGACAAAAAGAATTAAAAAGAAAGAGTGAAAGAGATGTTTTTGGTGAGTAATCTCAGATTTATACCCTTATTTCGCTTGTTGATTCGAACAGAATCGATGCTTTGAATTGAAAACGAATGTGTTTTGAGTGTTTTGAGAGTGTATAGATGTGTCTCGTGACTTGTGTCTGTGAAGTGTGTCTCGGAGGTGTGAAGTTGTGAAGCTGTATGAAGCGTCTGTGATGGTTCTTTTGGACTGAGCAAGGCAAGCAAGTATTTATAGGCACGAGGCAAAAACGAGGCCAGAAAACCCTGCGTATATACGCTGAGGATGAGCGTATATACGCAGGTGAGGAGCGTATATACGCTCATTCTCAGCGTATATACGCTTCTCAAGTTTTGGCAAGAACGTATGTAAAGGGTGAGCGTATATACGCAGCTTGTGAGCGTATATACGCTCCTGTTGAGCGTATATACGCTCATCATCTGCGTATATACGCTCCATGATCTCGTATATACTTTCCAAAAACCTCGAAATATTTCGATTTCCTCCGATTTTATTCGTGATTTCCCTTGATTCGACGCACCTAGACACCCTTGCTCTCCAAGCAAGGATTTCTAGAATGTTCTAGAAGGTTCCACGTATTTCCGGAGTATTTTCTAATTATTCACGTATTTTCTGCGTATTCTGCGTATTTAAACATTGCAAAATTCATAGAAAATCATAGAAAAATCAGAAAAATAATTTAAAAATATTGGCGGATTCAGAAAAATGTGACGCACATGATGGAAAACAAAAAGCACGAGAATCGCCAGCGTAACGTGTTTGAAAACCTTTGAAAACCTTTGAGTTTATCGAGAAAACCGAAAGAAAATATGTTTGCCTTGTAAGTGACCTTTGCTCAATAGTTCCGAGTACGACCTCACGTATTTCCAACTTTCGTGAGTTCAAAGCATCTTTTCTGAGTCGAAACAAACGCGAGACGCGGTATGTTTCATCACGGATTACTCATTTGGGGAGACACATTTTCAGGTGTCTACAGAAGCCCCCACTTTGACTGAGTCTGAAGAGACGATAGTTTCGTAAGACGAAAGTCAAAGTATTCGATTCGGGACGGAGAGCAACTCAAGACGTTCTGCGACCCTGAGTTACCCTTTTTCGCCGGTACCTGCAAAACAAAGGTTAGTTTTACCTGTAGCCGTGTCCCATGCGGTTCGATGTGCTTGCATGTGTCTGAGTCCTTGAGCGGTCATTTCCCCGTTCGGCTGACTGGGAGAAATGCAGGTGCGTCCCATGCTTTCCGAAGAGATGAGCATTGACTTGAAAACGATAGCCCTAATTCAGGATTAAGGACTACCTTGGTGACGACATAGGTCTGTTTTTGAAATTTGCATGCAATGTTGACTTGCGACCTTGAATTTGACTTGTAGACTTGTGACCTTGAGATTGAAAGAGTGGCAAGAGTCATTGATTTTGAAAGAGTCTTTGAATTTGGAAGGGCCTTGTCTAGGTCTGGTTCTAGACATAGTTTGAAAGAGTCATTGAATTTGAAAGAGTCTTGTCTAGGTCTGGTTCTAGACATGATCTGAGAGTGTCTTTGAATTTGAAGGAGTCTTTGTCTAGGTCTGGTTTTAGACATGATTGAGAGTCTTTGAATTTGAAAGAGTCTTTGTCTAGGTCTGGTTTTAGACATGATCTGAGAGTGTCTTTGAATTTGAAAGAGTCTTTTTCTAGGTCTGGTTTTAGACATGATTTGGCAGAGTCATTGAAGGAGTCTTGTCTAGGTCTGGTTTTAGACATGGTTTGAGAGAGTCATTGAAAGTGGCTTGTCTAGGTCTGGTTCAAGACATGATTTGAGAGAGTCTTTGAATTTGAAGGAGTCCAGTCTAGGTCTGGTTCTAGACTTGATTCGAGAGAGCCTTTGATTTTGAAAGTGGCTTGTCTAGGTCTGGTTAAAGACATGATTTGAGAGAGTCTTTGAAAGTGGCTTGTCTAGGTCTGGTTTTAGACATGGTTTGAGAGAGTGGCTTGTCTAGGTCTGGTTCTAGACATGATTTGAGAGAGTCTTTGAAAGTGGCTTGTCTAGGTCTGGTTCAAGACATGATTTGAAAGTGTCTTGTCTAGGTCTGATTCTAGACATGATTTGAAAGTGACTTGTCTAGGTCTGATTCTAGACATGATTTGAAAGTGACTTGTCTAGGTCTGATTCTAGACATGATTTGAAAGGTCTTTGAATTTGAAAGAGTCAGTCTAGGTCTGGTTCTAGACATGAAAGGACGATACTAGAGTCTAATCCTAGTACCAAGTGCCAATTGAAGAGTGTCATTTGAAGAGTGACTTAGAGAAAGGTGACATTTGGACGAGACTTGACTTAACATTGGCGAGACAGTGACTTTGATTGGAAAGAGACAGGGTCCAAAAGTGATTTTTCAGGATTTCCACTTGATAGCAAAAGACTCGAACACGTAATAGGGCCTTAGGAGACAAGAAGCCCCCAACTGGAAATTAAGGAGCCATGATGACAACGAGCCCCCCAGCGAGACTTTGAGACAACGTGGTTTACGGCTTAGAGTCAACATAGGGAAGGTGGATAGATTGTATGGATGAGTTCCCCAACAAGATGTACTAACCCAAAGGTCAGGTGGCTTTACTTCTTTGGGATTGAGTCAATGAGTCCTTGAAGGTGACCAAAGAATAGGCTATGGTTCGAGAAATAAAAAGGGTCAAATTTGTGACTAGGGGTCAAAGATGTGGCTAGATACGAGGTTGGCCAATGATGTTGGTTCAAACATGAGTCTATGTCAGGTTCTAAACTGGCAAAACCATAATCGAATTCTTAGCAAGTCAAAGCACTCAAAAGGCCTCAAACGATTTAATGTTAATGCGGTCGAACCTCGAGAAGAGGCTTCCTACGTATCCTTACGGAATCAGACCAACGTAGTTCTGATGATGATTTGGAACAATGCCTCGTGTGAGAGGGCTTTTGTGGTTGTAATGTGAGGCTGTGGTTTGAGGGTTGAAAAAGGCTTGATGTTTATGAAGTGACCCACGGTGCGCAGTGTGCTTTTTAGACTTTTGCTTTTTGTTTGAATTGGGCTTTGAACTTTGGATTTGCATTGATTTGTTTGAACTTTGATTTTTGCTTTTTTGCTTTTTGCCCATTTTATTTTTTTTCTTTTCTTTCTTTTGCACGTGTCTTTTCCTACGCACCGTTTGGTCCAAAGGGTTAGGTAGATGTGGGTGATGAAAGAAAGATAGGCTAATTGATAGTGTTTGTGGCTCAAAAGGTTGCAAGGGATTTTGATTTGATGTGACAAAGGGAATGGAAGGGAGGGGTCATTTTGTGGAGCTGTGAAAGAAGGCCTCTCTTGGGCATTGTTCAAATTAAATCAGCATTAGATTAAACCAATTGTGGCCAATGAGTGTTGAGACTTGCATAGAATTAGAAAATAATATTGCCAAAACAAATGAATCATTGTTGAATGTACACGGCTTATTGTATAGGAAGAGACTACATAGACTCAAGGGACAGGAATTGAAAGGGACACATGGCTAGGACTAGGACTCTATGACTCAATCCAGAGAAGGCCGCGCAGATCGATGACCCACGCCTTGGGGTGACTCATGAGGCTTTGATGGTAGTGGTGTTTGATGTTTTTCCAGTTGGGCCAAGGAGGTATAGGATTAGGCTTTTTTGTGGATGATGGAGGGTCAAGAGACATGGGCCTTTTGTGGAGGTAGGATGTGTTTGACTTCTTGCCTCTTTGGGCCCCAGAGACAAGTTGCGAGTCTTTGCTATCTTGCTGAAATCAAGAAATTACACTTTAGAACCCAGAAACAAAAGATTGGTCTACTTGAAAACTCTTAAGAACAAACCTAACTCAGTCTTGAGGTTCTGGACTTAAGGAACTGAACTCGAAAGTAGACTTGAATGGGCTAGACCTAAATCTGATTTAAGGTGCTAGACTCGAGAAAGATTCAAACCTAAGATGGGCCTATTTCAGAATTAAGGACCTCTTAGACCTACGAGCCACTTGAAATTGAATGGGCCTAGGGTTGAGTCTATGATCGAACCTAGTTCAGTTTTAAGGTTCTTAGATTGAAGTTGGAGTGAACCTAATTCAGATTTAAGGCCTTTGGGTTGAAATTGAATTGAACCTAATTCAGATTTAAGGTTCTTGAAATTGGAATTGAATTGAACCTAATTCAGATTTAAAGTTCAAAAGATCGAATCTAAGTCAGACTTAAGACTCTTGGATTGGAAACGAACCTAAGTCAGATTCTAGGTTGAATGGAGTTTGAAAGTGACTTTGAAATGGGCCTAATGGATTGTCAAACTTCATGTCTTGAACCATAGATTAAGGGACTGGGCTTAGTTAAGAAATTGGACTGAACAAAGAGTCACAAGTTAACAAGCACATTGATTGAAACACAAAACCAATTTATTCACTTAAGGTCAGGATCTAAGTGAACTATAAGTCGGCTTGGTTAAGTCTGATAGTGTACCATGCCTAAGAGTAGAGCTGGGTCCAATTTCACCACCACAACATTGGTGATGTATGGCCGAGATACCCCTTATATGCACGCATCTCGTAACACGTGCATACGCGGCATGGGCGGGATAGGACTTACCTTAGCCATGTGATCAATTAACCACATGCAACCAAGATAAAATCCCCCCTTAAGGTGATCTCGAGCATAGAACATGCCCATATTGAGACCAAGGTGCCTAGGACATGACCCTATTCGAAGGGTCACAAGCAAAATTCAATTGATTATGAATATGGAACTACGAGACTTTCAAGTCTGTCCACTCACCAAATGGTGATTATCCCCAGTGAAGTCGCCAAAAACTGTAGGGCTTCGCCCCGCCTTAGGAGGGGCGTGACCTCAGCTTCAGTGTCATGGAGTTGAGCCATGGAATCCGCATGTGAATGCGTTGGGGTGTGTCGTCGAATTGAGGGGATCGCCACCGTGCCTATATAGGTTATTCACGGACGCCCGAAACATTGGTGCCAAATTAATGGCCCCACGTCCAATCAAGTAACCAGTCGTGGGTTCGGGGACATGGTACGAATCAGATCTGTAACCCAATTCGCCCGCATGTAGCGGCCTCTACTCGGTCTCATTGTAGTTCCATAAATCATAACAATTGAATTCAAAAGAGCCTATTGATTGAACTTGAAATGCACGCTGATTACTAGGTGGTTGCTATTATGTACAAACAAAGACTTCTACAATGGACAAGGCGATCACTTGATTGTTAGTCAATATTAATAAGGTGCTTAGAAAACCGGTCGTCCATGATTATCTGACTTTAATGTGACAAGCGATTAAATTCCGGTCTTGTTTAAACAATATATACAAGTGTGATAGAAGATA
>SNQN01012349.1:0-16248 GCA_008642245.1 Bassia scoparia
GTACCAAAATTGGGGTACATTATATATGTTGAAGTAGCACCTTACTGAAAGCAACAGCAATAATGCAAATTGCTCATAAGTTGCTCTCCTAACACATTGATATGTTGATTTCCTTAGATATTTGTGTTGTTTGTTTCTTTCACTAAATCACTAGTACACCCTCCTTCCATATACATACATGCATACATACAATACTTGCTACATAAGTGTGGCCATCATCGTACGTATTTTTTTCGTTCTTTAATGCACACTTCACACGCTTATTAAAAATTCGATCTTCTAATTTGAATTAGAATTAATAATTTTATTGGTGTATAATTCATTGACCGTGTGTTATTAATTACGTTATCATGTGTGTGTGACGCGTCGTATAACGATTTATATTCTTAAATTTGCACTGATAAGTTTCATATATAAAACGAATAAACTAGATGTACAGTTGTAGAACTTTCATACTAATAAAATCATAACATCGCCTTGTCAAAAAAAAAAATAATCATAACATCGCTGGAATTATTAGTGATTTCCTCATAATATATATCTTAGGTAGATGAGGAAGTGGGTGATGGGCATGCCCCAGGGTCGAATTTCACCTCCGGCATTATGTCGAGGTATTATCCTCTGTCCCCCACTGCACAATTCTTGAGATAGGATTTGTGTAGGGTTCTACCCGTGTATCTTATCGTGTAAAAAAAAATAACTTAGGTAGATAATCTACATCAATTATCACAATGCAAACTGAATTATCAAAAAAGATTTACAATATATTGTTAGTGCCATCATTAATCATGATAAAAAAAAACATTCACTAATCTACAATTTTTGAGGTGGGCCTTATTATTTTAAATTTATTTATTGGTGTGTATGTCGAGATCAGCCGCAAGGACAAGATGAGAATCGATCTCGTAGACCTCCTAGCTAGAACCCAAAAGGTCGAGAAAGTTTTAAGCCTCTAACCACCTGAATTATCCCTCAYTCTCGAGATTTGACTGTTCTCTCTTAAAATAGTCGAGCGATGGTTTTCGATCATGTCTTATATAAGCAGTTATTAGTTGTAAATGGTATGCAGTCATACACAAGGTTAGGTTGGTAACTGAAAGGGGGACGAACATTTATAGAGCTGTTTGTGATTTGCCGTCTTTTCATATTCGGTAAAATTCGTAACTTTTTCAACCGTTGTATGGCCCTGGAAAAAAAAAAAAAAAAAAAAATATTGATAGTATGTACTTTATTAGGTTAAGGATGTTATTTTGATCCTTTTGAAGAAGAAAATCCACTACAGATTATATCTTTAAGTTCATCACTCATCCTATTTTCCTATTACAATAATTTACCATTGATTAGTATTTACGTATAAGAGGTATATATATTAATAAACGAGTTAATACAATGTGGAGACATTTTGGTACTCAACTTTAGAAAGTTGCCCAATATAGAATAGAAAACACATATGTGTTGGTGATGAGAGAGGAACGGGCGAAGTGCCATAGAAAAATCGTAAATTGTCCTAATCAATCCAGTCGATTTTCAAATTTAATACATTTCCTGTAATTTGGCATTAGGTGAAGGGTAGGGTGTCTTTAAGGGTAGCTATTGCAAAACCGACTACAAGGGTCCTCCTGCATAATATGCATATCATATATCATGCACACATGACGACGTCATGGATTTATTTGAATACAATATTCAACCTTGACTGAATCAACCTAGGAACTCAATACAACGACAAATGATAAAGGCACACACTCAATAAATGTTCAAACGGCATACCAAACACATCACCCACGCTCAATGTGCCTTTATCATCTCCTGAATTCTCGTCCACCTCAACAGATGATAGTATATAATTCTGTCATATTACAATACTCGTACGAAATTCAGAAGATCCTCCATTACTCCAATACTCCATAGCCATTACTCTTGCTTCACAATCTTCTAAACAACATTTTCTCGTGGGTTAAAAAAACTCTCATTAACATTAAGTATGGCTCCGCTCCGATCGTTGTCTTGCAAATATTCGGTGAGATCGCAAATTCTCTAGGTGCACCCAGGTTCGCCTCCTTCAATAGTCCCGATCACATAATAGACCAATCGTGAGATCGGATGAGGATAATGTTCAACTCCGAAATTACCTGGCTAATCAGAAACCGCAGATCCACATTCGCTAATCACAAGTAGTTGTGGTCTCGTCGCAAAATTGTAAGGCCTATAACAACTATAGCCTACGTTCATTATAACTGCCCATCATTGTTTTCCTCGAATATGTTAAGTTAACTATCATCTGATTTTAGAAGTCTAATTAAGTTAAGCCAATACTTACTCAGCCTATTCTCGTTAACTTATTTCAAAAGTTCCCAGTAAAAATAAAGTTCGATTCAGTAGAATATGTATAAGTTCAGTAAAAATAAGTTTAATTCAGTGACATTGATTTCCCACACCATATAGAATAGTGTCACGAAAAATTTGCGGTCAAAACTAAGAGAGATGTCTGAAGTCCTCGAATGACTTTCCTATGTTACATCCAAATTGTTGAAACCGCTGCGAGAAACACCAAACACTCGCCATTAGGGTTTGAAACTGCGGAGCCATCCCCCCATGACTCTCTACAGGTTGCATGGAAATTTTGGATAAACTCAGACGGTCTGGAAACAACATTCAGGAGCAAAAACGCGGTATAATTTACGTCACGCAAAGTAGGTTTACATTCTCGAACGATTTTTATAAACACGAAGTCTATAATTGGTTCCCACCAACTATAGAATGATTCTCAGGCACAATTTCAGGCCAAAATATGATAAATGATAGCATTTCTAGTGACTTTTCTTCAACTTCTAGTCCATCAAAAAGTGCGTAGAAGAAGACCACCGGCCACACACTCGTATTGGACTAGACAATTTGACGAAGAGTCATCCCTCGATGATACTGATAGAGTGTTATTAAAACTTTCGAGACAAAGATTGAGTAACCACATGACATAGTTAGGTTCTGTAGAGCTCCATGCTCCCCGCCGATTTTAAGGAGATCGTGGATCTAAAACTGTGAGCTAAATTAGACGAATGCCATAATAGTCGATAACTTGCATATATACCTTTACCGCCACAATATTTGCTGCCCTCCCTGCATGAATTTCTGAGCTGCTTAATGCAGTTATCGTGTTGGAATATGCTTTTATAGCTCCTTAATTCTCCAAATTGCAATCATATACCACATACAATATCCATTTTTGGCACAAAATGAAGCTTTAACGGGATTCCTTTGAACTAATTTACTACACCTTGTATTTTTGTGGCTTGTTGATTCAACCATCATACTAGGGCAAAACTTTGTCACAATGTTATTCAAAGTTTGACATTTTATACATAGTTCTTTCTCCTCCGTCATTTATCTACACTAGAAAATAACCTCAATCAATGATTATTCCAATTTACCTAGAGGTGTATCTGTCCGATCCATTTTGACGATGAGGACACGACATATACAAAATAAAATTAACTCAAATGTCAACACAATAAGCATTGTGCGAGATTAATTAGATCGTCACACATACATATATCCGTGTTATACGTCGTGTTATTGCTAATCGTAATCCAACTAATGTCAAATATTTATTATTCTAGATGGACCATACAATAACTAATAGCAATCGGTGTATACCATAAGAATTCTTTTGATATCGTTTACCATAAGAATTTGAAATTCTAACATAATAGGCATTTGCCTTATAGCAACATTTATTTTGTAGTTTAGGCTCTTGTCTTTAACTTCCTTTGGGTGACAAGATGATTAACTAAGTTGAAAGTTGAGTTAATCACCTTCAATCTCGCACTAAAACGATAGTAGGATTATACAGAAACATCTTAGCATATACATACATAAGAAAGTAAAGCAAAGTTTAATAATAGAATGATAATCACTATTATCCATCGTTCACAAAACTTCCGGTCTCAGGAAAATTGCCATTAACATATTCATCCAGTAGATGAGAATCTTTCTTAAATTATCCGCAATTATAAAAATAATATGTCCACATATGGACAAGTTGGGTCTTGATAGAACAAACTTTAAGCATTATGTGTTGGGTGGAGTATTATCTCCTGAACTTTCCCAATTTTAATGGTATTTGGCCTTTCAATAATAATTCTTTGCCCTTGTGCTTCCTCATCAAAAAAAAAAAAAAAAAGTTGGGTTCTTGATAGAACTCTGATTACAAATATAGTTATTAAAATCCAACTTTCTTAATAATTATTTTACTCATGACATTAAAAGATATTATCAATCACTTGTAAATGTGCATCACAAACATATCATAATAGAAATAGTGTTAGTATTAGTACTCGTAGATTAGATGGTAGTAGATTCTAACATTAAATAACTGGATATATTAATAAATCATGTATGATGAGAATAATATAAAATATGTATAGTAAAATAGCTACATTTATAAAATAAATTGCGAAAACGATAGATATAAATAATGAAAAACATTATCATTTAATACTACGGAGTATAATAAATAAATAAATAAATAAATGACTATTTTGATTGTATAGCAATTAATAGTAATATTGATAAGTAATAAATATAAAAATACAATACGGAATATATAAATAAAATAAATAAAAATAATAGTTATGCACCTATTCTTGCAACACGAAATATCTTTTACTTTATTATTATGTGAATATAAATTGTTTAAAAAAATTCATTATTGTCCATGAGAGTAATTAATAGAATCTATGAAAGATTGCAACTAAAATTACACACAACAATATTGTACTGTATAATAATTAATAATAATCAAGTAATAAAATAATAATATAAAATAAATAATAACTTAAAATAATAATCAATAATTAATAAATAAAATAATAATAATTAATATAAATAATAATAATAATAATACATACAATCATAATATGATACGTAAATAACAACTCAATCAATCCAATCAATCATACCTTAATCCCATATGTGGGGTCGCAACAATCGACACCAAATAGTGATATATCCCGGAGTCATCCACATAATTTCTCCTCCACTCCCTTCCGATCCAGGCCTCACTCTCTTGCAACTCCAACTGCTTCAATACTCTTTAACCTCCTTCCCAACCAAGTTCATTCGTCTCCCTCCTACCTCGTCTTTAAAAACTCCCCTTGATCCACTCTGTTCACTCTTCGCACCGGTGCCCCCTGAGGTCTCCGTCTCTTTACATGCCCAAAACCAACGCAAGCGTTTTCCCTTAACACTGGTGCAAATATCTTGCCAACACCAAGTTATCTGGCGGATTAATCATTTCTTACGATCTCGCCTAGCGCAGTTTCCCGCACATCCATCTTAACATTCGACCATTCCTCGGTGAACCCCACCTTTCGATAAATGCTCTTTCATGCGGAGGCGCCCAACATTCCCTAAACCAAAAGCAAAATTGTCTTATAGCAGTCCTGTAAAATTTTCCCTCAGCTTTAAGATGCTCTCGATCGCATAAACACCATCCTACCGCTCTCCATTTAAGACCCACCCTGACCTCATAATCCTATGAGCCACATCTTGTCCAATATCCCCATTCTTTGGGACTGATTGAACCCAAGATACTTTAAAGCAATCACCTCCATAACAGGTCAAGTCCTTTCCGGTCCAACCTCACCACCTCCATCATTGGTCCCCACTTGAGACCCAAATCGACATTCCAAAATACCTCAGTCTTCTCTGACTTACGCTTAATCCCTCGATGATTTCCAACCTTTTCTCCATTGCATCCAACTTGCATGAGTTAAGTAAACACAAACTAAAATAATTAGAAACATGTGAAATTAGGTGATGAAGCGGTTGCTGACATTGCAACCGATAATAAGAGAGTCTAGTTGGCTAAAATCGGTGAAGTTGACTGGACTGGATTGAAAGTACCATAAAATTAACGCTCATAGATAGGTTTTGCTCCAAATTGATCAAGTGTTCCGCATTTCTCTAAATTTATTTACTTTTATCACGCATAAATCAATTACGAGATATATGTGTCATGTTTATTATTCTGACCAACCAAAAAATTGCAAAAAACATTGAACCAATTTAAATAAAATGGAGGAGAAATTATATCGTTGAAAACAATAATTTAATACTCTGATTTAATTTGCATCCTCTCCATAATTAACTACTCGAAAGAATAGTTAATTTTATAAAAAATTTTTAAAAAAATGTCATGAATTGAGCACATTTTAAGGTGAAATGATAAAAATTTAGAACAGAAACGGATAGAGTATGCCGTTTACTTAGCTTAATTTTCAGTTGTTCAGTTCTTAACCCAATTTCTCTTCTCTCATAAAATATTCAAATCAGTCAGTTTGATTTCAGTTAATGAAACAGGCCATACTAATTAAAAATAATAATAATAAAAAGTTTATCTTCTCCACAATTATTAGATAAAAATTATCTACACTAAGATTAAAACCACAAATTAAACCTTCTTTCAATTGCTATCACCATCATACATCATCAAACTCAATCATAAAACTAAGACAAAACCTTCATTTTCCATATACCTCTCCTATACAAAACAATTGCCAACAAACAATATTACTTGATTTTAGGAGTTATAAACCATCGTGGATCACTTTTGATGTGCAATGTGGCCCCCCACATGCCACGTATCAGGATCACCAAAATTAAATGAGAATCGGACATCAGTATACTGAAATGGTATAAACGGAGTAACCTATGGTGTGATAAAGTAAATCATATTTCTCTGTACTGGGGCAAAGCGCTTAAAAATACCCTATAAGCTCATTTATATACACCCAATTAATTAACTACAACAATCAACATTAAGACATTCTCTTCAACTACATTCTCCAGAAATATTATCTCTTTTTTTAGGTGCAAAAGCCTACCAAACGAGGGACAAAGTGCTGAGGAGGAATGCTACGTCTATCCACCCGCACGTCAATTAAAGGTCAACTATCCCTTTGAAGTTCAGCCATTGACGGGAAACCTCTACCGCTCTCTCAACCTGCAACTCAAAGAAAATTGTAGCTGACACGTTCACTTTGCTATATAAACAACTTTGCAAAATCTCGCTAAAACTAACTCACGCATTAAATACCGTTACGAAAATCACACTCGACTCCCGTCCATATCCGAAACTTTGTATGACATTTGAAATCTTGACACTATTTACAATAGAACATAATCTCTCGACAATACTTCCGTAAATATGAGCTCAAAAATAAGTCATGATAGAATCTTATCTGATCATCTCGTATGAATAATACAATAAAATATGAGCAAAATGCACCCATCACTATCTGCGCACTGTCATCGCGACACCATGAGAATAAGCAGAACATTCTAGGACGGAGTAACGTAAAGCATATACAAAACAAGCACCGCAAGGAACTAAATAGTCTAGATCTCTCCCAAAAAAGCTCCATTCCCAAATCACAAACGCAGCCAAAGAAGATGGCTAAGACAAGCTAGCTTGACAGCCGTGATGAAGGTTGCGACAAATCACTCACACGCTCACCCTCCTTCATAAACAATCTCCCAAAAAAACAAAAAAAAAAACCATTTTAATTTTAATTTCCATTAATTAATAATTAATAAATAAATAAAAGTTCAAAAACCCACTTCTGAGCCATTTCTTCCCTGCAAGTCTGCAACTCTGCACTCTCTCTCCTCCTCCACTTGCATTCTCCTCTTCTCCCCTCTCTCTCTTTCTCTCCATATATTTTTCAACATCTACTACCCAATACTCCTGCAACTCTGCACTACACTTTTCTTCTTTGTTTTCCTCAACATAACGAAACTAGGAAGAGAGATAAATAACAATAAAATAAAAATAAAACAAACAATATCATGCAAAATTGCAACTGCAACTTGCAATCCTCTTTTCTTCTCTACTTCTTTCCCGTTTTTTTTTATATGCATGCAACCAACTTGACATCACACCAACAACCCCATTTTGATGATCTAATTCATTATTTTATGTTATTTTTTGTTTAAAAAATATAAAACAAAACAAAAAAGAGAAAAAGGATTATCTATTATTATATTATATTATATTATTATTATAATTATTCATTATATTATTATTTATTATCTCATTTATCTCAACATTTGCGCAAGTTGCATCTAAACAAACAAGGAGGAGATGTAATGACACGCTTCATTCAGCACCCGCTCTGCTGATGATTTGATGATTCTCTCATGACACCCACCTTTCACGTTATTTTCATGTCCATTTCATACTTATCTTATTAATTTCCCTTTATTTCATTTTATTTATTATAACACTTATTCAACTTGCACTTGTTGTTAGTATATATAAATGAATTTATTGTTGATTTTACTTTAATAAATAACACATGCATATTTTAGACCCGTTAAAATGCTACTTTGTATTCAAAATTGTTTTTGGCGAATGAGCCAGAACGGAAGGACTATTTAATTTTGTTATCAAAATTAAATTACCATTTGCAAAATCTAAAACTCAATTCTAGATTAGTAAAAGTTAAATACACATGTGAAATGAAGAGACAAAATAAATGACCTGGAATTATTCCTAAATTAATATAGGCGGTAAGTATAGCCGTTATATATCTCGATACATGCCATTTACAAAATTTCAACTAAGCTACTTGCAATTGGATCACATGCCAATCAAAGGCATTATGATGAAATACCCTTTAATTTGATATATCACATTCTTTAACAACAATTCGGCCAACACCACTATTATTAGTTTTATTTGCCATTATAATGTTAGGCAATAACATTAAGAGGTGAAATAAGCACCCATATTTATATTATTCAAAGCAAGTGTAACAGTATGTACCTTTCATATTCCATCATATGCACATATTTATATTGGTTAGCAATGCACTTAAAAAGTTATTATATATTATTTATTATAATGCGCTACTATTCCTTATTCAATTCACGCCGCATTAAAAATTTACGTGCGTTAATTAATGTGAACAAACTATATTACTCCGTTCTTTCTCTTGAATAAATTAAGACCGTCTGGTTTGCAAAATATACACCGCATCAAAATCAAATTTATCCTAACTACGGAGATAAACGTTTGGAATACGGTTACAACCCACACAAAACATCACTGATGCAACACTCTCGAGGCACCGAAACATTTGCAGAAGGAAATAAACCGTCCGGCGGTGCACCATCCCCTATGTGCAAGTTTAGGTGATAAGAGATCCTCCATGAGCCCATCGAAACCAATGTAGTTTCCCCGCTTAATTTTCCACATATAGAGAGAGAGACAGGTATGACCACTTTGCGAGTCACCATACAATATGCAAACACAATTATGCGATCCTTTTCATACCATAAAAAAATAAAATAAAAATAAAATAAAATAAATAATTCCAGTTGCAATTCTGTAAACAATCCATCATGAATTCATTCCAATGTTATTCACCGATCATACATCTCTCTCATCTCATTCTTCTCAATTATGCACCACATCTAATGATGCCTAAAGCATTTATATGCAGAGTCTGTTAAATGAATCTGAAATTGAAATAAACAAAAATACCTCCGACGCTTTTCACTGTAATAATTCAGAAACCAAAATTACTAGAATCTCTTAGTATATTACTGTTTTGAAAGTTACACAGAATGCTAGCAATATTTCAGCAAATTTGCAAAGCAAGCAACCGAGATGAACTCTTGAACAATCGCACACATGTTCAAACAGATCCCAACAAACCAGAAAAAATCAATTGCTTGAGAGCATGGATTTGTATTCTAAAGCTACTTCAAGCATTTAAGCGACATCGAAGAGTGTGAATAGAACTAATAAATCTCAAAGAATATCACAATAAGAATCGATTCAATGTAATAAATAAACATGTAAGTAAACCCAGAAAAAAATCTTAAAGTACTGGGTTTGAATTCAGAGCATGATGCTTAATCGAAAGATTACTTATTGATACATAAAATAGTAAAGCAAATTAATTATTAAGTGCACAATACAGACCCAACAAAAAAATTAATCTAACACACCCTAAGTTCTATATATCATCATCAACTTTGTTCTGAACAACAAATATCACGAGAAAAAAAAAAGAGGGAGGAAGATCATAATGAATGCTCAAATTAACCAGAATGAAACTATACATAATCCAGTTATCAATCTATACTCTCCCTCTGATTTCGTTCATCTTCCTCGAGCTCACCATAAATTTACCACCACAACACTCTTCAATCAAGACCACTCTCTCAGAGCAGAATACAATCTCTTCCGTCAGGAGACAGAAACACGGCGCGAAAACCGAACAAATCGGCGTATCTCCTCAAACATTTACCACCACCACCACCAACATTCAGTCAAAATAAGTCTCAGAAAAACAACAGAAGTCTGCTCAGTCGGCCCTGAGAAGAAGAATTTACCATTACCAGTTACCCACGTATACCACCACAACAATCAATCACACTCTAGAAACACGACGTCGTTTCCTCGACGAGTATGACTATCATAGCTCAGACTAACATTTCCTGTTGTTATACGGCCATGCTTTTCGGCGATACTGAGTATCTAAACACGAAGTCGATTGAAGGTTTGAACTGAACAACTGTCGTACAGAAGACGTGCAGGTCTCCATCCTTGGTAGTTCCCCGCGGGGGTGTCGACGACTCGTGGATTCTGACGCGACGGTGGACCCTCGCCGGAGACGCGGACGCGGGCTAGGAGCGTAGCCACCGACGGCCCGGAGCGGTAGTCCCCACCGAACGACGCCGAGACCACACGAGATGACGTGTGCCTTGGTGTCGCCGATATCTCCAGATCCTCTCTGTCCGCGAGAGGCAGCGGCAGAGGCAGAGTCGTACGACCGAACTCGCCGGGTGTCTCGACTCACCCGATCGCCGGAATGACGTCTACAGCTGCCTGACGAAGTTTGTAAGAGCTGGTGGCGTCGAAGCGCGGACGACGGACCAGGACCAGCCAGGTGGTGCGGCGCCGGGCGTAGTCTCCGGATGACGCGGAGGGGTGACTTGTGGTGTGACGAGCACTGGTAGTCGTTACAATCCACGCGCACGTCAGTGGTCGCGGTTCACCTCGAAGTCCGTCGGGTGGGACGGCCGGAGACGGTTTCCTTCGGTGGAAATGCTGATGAGACGGTTCTTTGGTTGTTGCAAAGGTTCTGCTTGTCGTTATACGTGCTGCGAGAGTCAACACCGATTGATTTCGGCATTTTTTTAATTTCTGATTATTTTGAATTTGATGTTTAAATTGAAGAAGATGATAGAGGAGGTGAAATGTAATGCAAAGGGAGGAGATGAGAGAACAGATGGACGAGATGAGAGAGAAGCGAGATGAGCTGTTGCTAAAAAAGGAGGAGTTTAGAATGGACTTTTTGGGGGGTGATGGTGACTTAACACCCGTATTTATAATCAAGGGTAGTCATTTCCAACCTCTTCTAAATTTTTTTCAATTTTATTTTAAACAGGTCGCGTAGTGATCAAAATAAGGAGGAAAAAAGAGTGTGGTGAGGTTGGATTCTTGATGGGGGATAATTTGAGTCAATGTGTTAATAAATTACAAATGAAAAAATAAATCAAATAAATTAAATGCGTTTTATGATTTGTTTTTATTTAAAGCTGCAGGATAAATTGGGATAGTTTATAGTAATTAACCCCAAATCATCCAATTTTCGTTTCGCTTCTTGTGCTTTAGGGAATACAAGCTTTCGCCATTTTAATTAGTTACAAGTACGATCATTATATACTTTCACTCTGACACATGTTACTGCGGGTCATGTGTTAATCTGCATTTCAATATTTTGCGCGCTTCGCAACAGCTCGCTCTCCAGCTAATGGAGGCAGCATTGCGAATGAGTTAGTTGAAGTTAATGAAGATTTATGAGTAGGAGGTAAGTGGCTAAATTGTTATGAGATTCATGTAATTGCTTATTGCAGTAGTTGAGAATTGCTTTCCCGTTCTTACGTATGGCTGAACGAGTGTCTACAGCTAAGTGTCAACATTAGAAAAGTTACACACTTCCTTGTAAACAAAAGAAATGCGACAATTGCTTTTGACACTATTTGTCAATTGAGATTCTCATTGGATCGTTTTAATATACATTTTTATGATCCATTATTTAATTTTTCAACAAATACTAATAGAGATATTAATTTTTAAAGTTTATCTCGTCATACGTGTAAAGTACAATATGTTCAATATTTACGGAGGTGTACTAAAATAAAAAACAAGAGAATTATAGTAGGAATGCTGAAATATGCCTTGAAAGAAAGTAGTGAACCTGCTAAAAAGACAGTGTTTGAATTACAATTTGAAAATTTGAAGAAAGTACCAACCCTCTAAAAAGAAATGTTTGTAATTACAATTTCGAAATTCTAACTTTCTAACCCACACTAAATACATATGTATTGCCGAATAATTCTGTATTAATAAGATCAACAGCTGCAAAAGTGTCATAGGAGTAATTACAAAATATTAATTTAATCGGTTTTTTATTACATAAAAACTGATAAAAAATCTTGTTTTTACTTTTTCTAACGAAAACGAATCAGTACTTCACGCTATTGAAGGGGTTAGTATATTGGATCACCACACTTCTATTACTTAGCTAGTATATTATCCTCATTTCGAAAGAAAATGATACTTTACTTGTACATAAGGTTAAAACTTACAATGGTCATTGGATGTGGAACAGTGGTGTGTATAGATCAACTCTAGTCCATCCTTCTTCATATTCTTTGTCCAAGAAACGGCTCATTCGTACATAAGTAACCTGATGACAGTTATTACGTAGAACATGTTTAACCCTAAGTTTTAAATTGAGTGTCTCCCCATAAGCGTCCTACAATCGAATTGTCAAAAAACCTACTTCATGTGATACAGGAATTTCTATGATTCCAAGTTACTATATATCAATTTAATGATTATCATTTTTGAATATATTCCTTATTATATTGATACTTTTTTTTACAGTAGATTTTTTATCTTTACGTCATATAGTTAGCTTGTCAAGCGCTTTATTGTAGCTTAAACGCTTGAGTTGATGATGTTAAGATGATGTGAGGGTGTTCTAGAAACACGCCTTCATATACATGAGTTTCTGGACCGCCAGCCTCTGCCTAACCGACACTAGACGCAGGCTGAAAGTGATGAAACGGACCGAAATGGGTCGGTATGCACAATCCGACTTTGAATCCGCCATAAATTGGATGTTAGTTATTTTTTTCATGGACTATGAAATCTGACTTCGTAGATCCAAACTCATCCGATTTTAATTCAAAACTCCGAACTTTCCAATTTCTATCCGACTTTGAACAGCTTTTCAAAAATGTTTTTTTTTTCTTTTTAGTTTAATTTAAAAATCATTTGTTATTAATTAACTTAATAATAACACGATCACAAATTACAATTTCTAAATTCAATAAAAATAAAAATCTAAATTAACAATGAAATAAAAAATCACAAGTTCAGATAAATTCCTCAAATATTTATTGATCTGAAAACCAACCTCTACCAACGCAAATCGAATTATTTAAAATGAATTCGTTTCAATTTTTTTAGTCAAACCAGACCAAAATTTCTCCCTCAAATCGGATAGCACGAGGTCGATGTTCGGTTCTGGTTTGCCATCACTACACCATAAAGAGAAAGAAGAGAACGTTTAACTCACTTAAAAAATGTACATAAAATCCAACGTGCAGAGTGTACAAAAGTTGGTGTACGAATTCAATCAGAAATTTGGCGAATTTAATCGCATTTTCTCTCTCATCTTCTTCTTACACATTTTTACTCCTCTCCCTCAACCCCATTTCTTTCTCGCCAACAAATCCAATTTTGAAGAGCCCTAAAATTTTTTGACTCATAAATAGGGTTTTTTTGTCATTTTCAGGGCTCAATTATCCAATCTCACGCTCTTGTTATCTGATTGTCGTTAGATCAAATCTTCCAACAATGTCGGATCTTACTGGCTTGGTCAAGGCCAACAAAGAGTTCAATTCTGTTGTGATACATCAATGTAAGCCCCCTTTTCTCTTTAATTTTGCCTAATTTAGTTTTTTCAATTATGTTTGGTGTTATGTGCTATGAATGTTCGTGTTCTGTAATTGATTGCCAAATTTGATACTTCTATATAAACCACGCTTAATTTCGTGCATTCATAATTAATTAGTTAGTTGATTTAATAATTAATTAGTTGATTTAGGCTTTACCATGCATGCAAAATGTTAAAAAAACTGATTGTGATTGGTTCATTGATTCTTAGAGTATGATTTTCTGATTTTTTTTTTTTTTTGAGAAATAAATATAACAATGTTAATGAAAGTAATTTTTGATTGAAAGCTTCTTATGATACATAAAGTTTCCGGAAAGCTGCTTTTTTCTGATAATGAAAATCTGTTAGAGAATCTAGATGCAAAGGATTGATATATTGATATTGTTTTGTACGAAGTATAACTTTTATTATTTATTATTATAAATTCCTTAGTTGCCGAAGTGATAACTATGATATAATTACTTAGATTTGCTAAGTGAATTTTAATTAAGCTTAGCTTTTGTCTTGTGCAATCATAACTTTGCAAGAAAAATTTAGGGTTCTAGTTACTTATTGCTCATTGTTGATATTAGCTAATTGAGGAATATATATTTCTAATATTCGGGTCTAGATTTATTGCGCCGAGAGGAGGGGAGAATCAGATTACAAATGGTAAACATTAAATTCTAATATTCTGTGTTTGTACTAATGTTAGAAGCTACTTGAATTTGTTGAATTAGATTTGCCTCTTTGGTGTGCTAAGCCGCTACGAGCTTATAATCATTGTATCTGGCACTTAGTGTGAGATTAATGTTGAATATTCAAGGAAATATCTGATGTAAGTTTTAATTTGGTTCTTTTACTTGCAGACATATTTTAGATTTTCTTAAAATTTTAGATGGTTTAGCTTACAGCCTCTTTAAAACAATTCAGAGTAGTCTTCAGACAATGCCAATTGAGTGATGACCTTTAATGTCTGATTGCTGGGTATAGTTTATAAACATTTCCTCCAGTGACCTGAAGCAATTGGAATTTTCTTGTTAGCCATCGTCCAGTTTTTCATAAAACGAGGCTTATTCTGGTTCAGTCAATTCGAAGCTGTTGTATGTGTGAATAGCCTTATTAGGCCATTATTGATGGTGGGTGTTTAATGCCTTATCTATACATGGTGACATTACTACATCTCCATGTTCACATCGACCATAAGCGCAAAATTGCAATATTAATAATAGGGAATCCTTACTGTACATTACCTATATTATAATGGATATTTGAACTGAGCAAATATTGACCAAGCAAATGGAAGGGATTTCCTAAATTTTTTATGTTGATCATATTGCTATCTTTACTAATGTTCTGCTAGCCAGTGTGAAGGCAGTGAAGCTTTATAGTGAATGAGCGATTGAATTGATATTCAAATCAACGCTAGTATACTTTAGTCAACACTTAACCATGATTATTCTTTGCGGAAATTGAGCTTTCATCCAACCTCTGTCATTTTTGCTGCTGGTCTTTCTGTTTGCCACATTGCTTTATTAACCAATCATATAGTGATGTTCGTAATAGATGTATCTTCCACAGTCTTTGTCTATCAATCATCTGATGCTCTACATTAGTCGTTCGCATTGTGTGGTTGTCGGAGTACCAACACGCAACACTTACATGAAGAGTTTAGACTTTGTTTTAGAATCTTAATAGCTCTGATATAGAGAATTATTAGAAATCCATACTATAAGGACACGCCCGACAGTCGTGAACTAAAAATTTTTATATCTTGTACAATTGTGAGAAGTTCAAAAATAAGGATTCATATAAGATCTCCAAACTAAATTTTACTATAAGTGGTGGATTCTAGAAAATAAAATATTATATGTTACCAGTGACCATCTTGAACCTCTTATGATTGCCATGACTGATGCAGACTTAATGATTTGAATATGGTAGCATGCAGCTTTTTAAATTAACAAGTTGCCCACTAAAAAAATTAGATGGAAATTTCTAAAAGTTGTATCAGAAATTTTCAAAAACTTATTAGAGGTAGGAGATCCTTTAGTGTTAAGCAAGTAGGCTAATTAGCAAAGGCAATAGTCCTTTTTTGAGATAAAGAATGCCATCTTAATTGCTTATGTATCAATATTATAATTAACTTATGCAAAACCTTCTCTCCCACACTCCATCCTTTTGTTTCTTAATGATCCGGACTACCAAAATATCTAGTTGTAAA
>SNQN01012351.1:0-16239 GCA_008642245.1 Bassia scoparia
GGATTATTTCTAATTTTGTTCAAAATAAGAAATTGTTTTCATCGTTTTATTAAGGAGATTAGATGTGCAATGTTCCCATAGGTTTAGTATTTGACTACTTCWTCTTAAAGCTTCCAAAATGTATYTATAAGTGAAAGCTACGCCCAAGTAAGATTTTGTTTTCATATTTAAATCCACATCGTATGAGTAGAATGGGTCCTTCATAAGTGAAGTGAATGATGCGCAAAAAGTATGAGTTTGATAAAATATGTCATGGTTTATTCGACTTCTATTAAAGTATTAAGTTTAGTTCACTTCAATTTCTCATCCATACAAAATAGTAAAAAAGGACGAGGTCTTAATTAGTATCCCTTATATTTTACTATTTGTATTTCTTTTTTCACACAATTTTTCATGAAGCATATATTAAATAATTAACCTTTTTGACACTATGTTCTACTTCCTCATGTGTTTTTGATGGGTTGGGGGTCATACTGTGTCTTGTGTTGTGTTGGTGGGCATTAAACATTGTTATAATGTTGTTTGTCATACTCATCTTGATATTTGTTTTCGGTCCAGGATTTCTATGCGCAAAGAGGCTTATGTTGGATTAACGATGGAACAATGGTTCTCGCCCTGCGGATGTGTTGCTTTATTCGTCTTGGGACAACGATCTTGATCTATGTTTTGACTTGATAGGGTCTTTACCTTTGCCTTAATACTGGTTGTGCGATTTTGTTCTTGGTTGAGTTGTGTCGATTGCAACACGACGAAAATGGGGCAAATATGCATGCATCGCATTATAGGTCTATTGGCTATAGTTTCATTCCTTTTACCTTTTCTTTTTTGGCGGAATTAGAAAAGAGGGATGTCACACTTTTAAAGCGTGTTTAGGCATTTTCCAGAGCTTAAGAGGTTGGGACACGTGCAAGTATACAATTACTCACATTTTCAACAGAATCGAATTCGTCATTGCTAGAGGAGTAAATCGACTCCTCTCTATTTCCTATAGTTCAGTGGTATCATCCCTTTTTTAAAATCAAAAATATGATTATAACTACAAAAAGTGGGTATTAGGCAATTGCGGAGAAACAAACATTCTCCAACCAAAAACATTAATACAACATATTGTGAGATTGTTATTTGTATACTTGGTATGTATACATATATGATACACATTAAAAATACTTAAAACACTTAATTGTAGGCCTATGAAGTAGGGCAATAATAATATAGTCCCAAATAGATGGTGGGGGACTAGGCACTCAATGTATGTATCAACTCTTAATAAATAGGTTTGTTTGTTTACCCTTATTAAGGAATATATTAATAAAAGTGAGGTCCAAAAATGAAGAGATTAAAGTTGCATTAATAGTCTAAGATGATCAAAGACATTGACTTTGAGTGATATCACATGGACGAGAACATCGAACATGGCATGCTTATGCTTATACAACATAGACTATCTAATGGTCCACACAACTTTATATTATCATCTTCTCGATCTTTTATTGACCACTTCAATGCCTCTTCGTATCCTTCGCTTTAGATAATGCCCGATATATATGGCCGGCTTTGCTATGCTATCTCTTCACTAGGTTATTGCATGTACTTATTTTAATAGATTATTGATCTAATCTGATTTGATCTGAATAATTATACTGAGCGTATACTATAATTTATTCAAACGTGCATGGTTATTTAGTGATTATTTGGTTTCATTAAGTTTGATCTAATGTATGRCGATAATAGGTTAAACAAAGAACATGGCCATAGTTTGTATTAATTTGAAGAATGAAATGTTGTGGTAAGTACTTAGCTTACTTTGAAGGAAAGCTTAGGACTATTTTTCAACACTATTAATCGCAAGCATAGRTTCTTCTCTCGCTTGTTTTAAAACAAAGGTTTAATTTTCTACTGCAATAGTTCTCCCCTCATAATATTTTATGAGTAGTGTATCGTCTAGCCAATGAATAGATATAAAGCGTGTAGCCTCTTGATTGCAAGGAACTAAGGAAAAGGAGGGTCAAAACAAAAACGAGATATAGGGTCGGGCCACAAGCTAAGCCAAAAGGTCTAAAATGATCGAAGTTTCATGTTATTATGATAAATGCGGAGAAATGCTATTTGAAGTCTAGAAATACTAATTTTTTACGAGACTAGAAATACTAATTGAAGTCGATCTACATTTTACGAGCAATTGGATAAAAAATGTCCTCAATTTATTTGTTGTGATAATAGTTTAGGTGCGAATTCCAAACGTCTGGACTTAAAACAAAAAAAAAAAAAAAAAACATTAAAGCAGCTCGTACGTTGGGGTATTCTTATCCGATTACTTATGAAATATGAAATTTAATTAGTATTTATTGATTTCGAATAGAATTTCGATAAAATGATGAGCTAGCTAGTCAAATGTGTGTGAAATTAACGAGGATAGTACATTTGACTAATAGTTTAAATCATAATATTATATACATTTATACCATAGTGTTAATCATAATCACATCTATCCTAATAAGGCTAGTATACATCATGCGAGTGTAATAATGGACTATATTCTTTGTTCTTGATTAAAATAACCATGAGAAGTTAGGTGAATAGTCAAATTACTAGATAATTGAGGCATCTTTTCAAGTAGTAATGCTCTATTTCTTTGGATTGAATCGGAGTTGAACTGACTGAATTGAACTTAGCTTAATTTAACTTAACTTAATCTATTAAATTGAACTGAATTAAATATTTAATGAGAGAATGATATTAGGTTAGTAACTGAACTTAATTTAACTGAACTGACCAAACTGAACTTTGTACTATGAAAATAAGTCCAAAGAACATAGGTAATTAGATGCTAAGTTTGCTAAGTGCTAACCTAATGTTAAAACACCTACTACCATACCATGCATGCAAAGTGCAAACCTTTTTCTAAGAATACTTATCACGCTTAACTACTTATTAGTTACTGTGATTGCTTATTAGTACGAGTAATTATAAAATAAGTTATATTAGAGAGCCAATGAGTTAAGTTCATCATTTGACAACGAACGAGCTGAGTTATCGAATTAGCATCGTCTAAGTATAATTACTCTTCTAATACGGCACATCTTCCTAGAATAATCCCGATTAAAGGGTGATTATTAAGTAAACCTAACCTAATCTCCCTCTTTCTTGTGGAAGTAAACCTAACTTTATGAGGAAATTAAAGCCAATCTTCAAGATCACAAAACACGATTAGTTAATGTATATACTACAAGCAGAAAGAGTAGCGCAGTAAACATTTGTACTAAAGTGGCTTTGGGGAAGAATGCTCAATCAATTTAATAATGATTAGTAAGGATTAGGGATCATTTTTTCAATGCTATTAGATGCTCATTATAATGAGAAATTTACGAAAAGAAAGAAAGTACGAGTAAAAAGTTGGGTTGTGTGTCATTGCAAAGACTTTGCCACAGTATCTCTTAATTAAAATATGGACTACTTAGGGTTTAAAATTAAACTCAATTGTATGTATTTAAAGCTCTATTATGTTGGAATATTAAAAGTTAAACTGAATTGAGCTAAAGTCAAGTCTAATGAATTGAACTGGATAGCTTAAGGATTCACAAGAATGTAACCTAAATCTAATTAATTGAGGATGGAATGTAGAATAACTAACATGTATAAGGGACGGTTGTAGCCTTGTGCATGGGCTATAATTATACCATCGATCGACTAGTCGTTTTTCGGATTGAACTAGCAATAGTTATGTATGGTCTTATTCCACCTCCAATATAATTCGCATGATTTATAGGTGAAAATTGTCATCCAACCCATCCTATAATTTAGTAGTAATGGAACAATTGTTGTTTTTATTAATAGACAATAAATTAACTCAGTTGAACAAAACTGTAGGTAGTATTTTGTATCGATGACACCGAGTTCAATTGAAAGAAGTTGAACTAATCTAAATGGAACTGGAACGATCAACAAGGCTAATTAAGTGATTTATTTACTCTTACTTATTTACGCATGATAAAAGAAAACCGTCAAAAGTTATAGTTAACTAAAGTTAATAATAATTGTCATCTTTTAACAATATATAGCTCATTAATCCTTCACTATACTTATCATCTTCATCACTTACTTCTATCAACTAATCCAAACAAAATAATTTGTATTGATGACGGTAGCAGAATGAAGATGCCGTTTCTTGTTATGCTATATTGCTATGTGACTCTTGTCTAAAATAAAATACCAATTAAGTTAAAAATTTGACACACGAAAAAATTGTTAGTAGTACAGATTCTGTTTTTTGGGAAGTACAATTCATAATTCATAATTCACTTGTTATTACAATTAAAATATTCTCTGTCCTCGGTTTGTAGGGTAGCGTAAGATCTAGTGCTGCAGGTTTTGGTAATTAACTTCAAGGATTCTTCTTCATTTTTTTAATCAACCACATTTAATTTTTTTTAGGTGTCTGTGTATTATTCGTTTATTTTTTTTTGCTAATGAGTCACAAATTAGGGTGCGATGCATATTTACAATGGTGGAGAAGGCACAAGGTTGAGGTGATCAACATTAGCTCGGCCCGGCTCGGCTCGCCCGCAAAAAGTGAGAGTGTTGGGCGCAAATTCTATTATGGTCCCGGGACCATGGTCCTCATCATGGTCCCGGGCAAATGTTCATTTCCGAAATTAGAAATGTTCATTTCAACATTTAAAATGTTCATTTTCAAGTGTAAATGTTCATATCTGAAAATGAACACTTGTATTTTCGGAAATAAACATTTCTATTTTCGGAAATGAATATTTCTAGTTTCGAAAATGAACACTTGCCCGAGACCACATGATCCCGGGACCATAATAGACCTATTGAGTTTTGGGCAACTAAAAACATCAATTTTTATTTCAAAAACCCGGCCCGGCCCGCATAAGCTCGCAATGGCTCGCAAAGCCCGCACTTTTGGACGGATTTCGGCTATACTTTTTATATACAAGCCCGGCCCGACCCGCCCATTTGATCACCTCTAGCACAAGGATTCGAAACTTTGATAATGTTAAAGTTTAAACGATTAGTGAATGTCATACTAGCTACTAGCTAGAAAGAGCATGAGATTGTTGCAAAATGACGGAAGTCGTGGAAATGAAGTTATGATGGTACTTATTTGAGTTAATTTGA
The DNA here is from genome assembly GCA_008642245.1 of Bassia scoparia. Classification (NCBI taxonomy): domain Eukaryota; kingdom Viridiplantae; phylum Streptophyta; class Magnoliopsida; order Caryophyllales; family Amaranthaceae; genus Bassia; species Bassia scoparia. The sequence goes on from SNQN01012351.1 coordinate 5,137, forward strand.
ACTTATTATATTTAATAAAAAATGCTAAAAATAAGTTGAATGTATTAAGGAGCAAGTGAATTATTAGAGTGTATGTATGATTTGAAGTTGTACTCCGTAACTAATTAGAAGTACTTGTATTTGGAATTACTTACTAATCTAAGGACTGCGTATTATAATTAGGAATATAAATTATGTATGGACAAATACTTGGTATAAAATAAAAAASTTAGAGATGAATATAGATTAAATTGAAGCATTTGGTATTGGAAGTAATTGAGTTGAAGAACCCTCAAATGAATCAAGTGAATTGAAGTTGGAATTTGGTATCACCTTTCATTTGACCACTCATCTCACATTATTCTGAGTAGTTTAGGCTAATAAGGGAGGAGAGCAAGTGTGAGTTAGTGGGTATGCCTGGTCTATTTTCGGCTGACAAAACCTATGACATAGCTTAATGCCTAAACACAAGGAGACTAGGCTAAGCTACTTASTAGTTAGTACCTCTTCTCGTGTGTGACTGTGTATGTGTATCTCATTAATTACGTGCACAGCAATTTTACTCTTAGCTTCTTTTTACAGCTTTGCCAAAATTACTCTATGTATGTACGTCCTTTCTGTAATACATGACAGTTTTTTTTTCTTTAAAAAAAAAAACAAAAGAAAATATTACACCAGTTTCTAATGAGTTTGTTTTTGCGGTATTTAAAATTGGGTAAAAGTAAGTACTGTAATGAATTTAATTTGCTTACTAATAAAGCTGGCTGTTTGCTTATTTCCTGACACAACACTACAGTTCTCAATCTTCTACCCTCTGCCTCTTCTACTCATCTTCTAGCTGAGGAAGGAGATTATGACCAAAGATACTTTAGTTACGTTCAGTAATGGAGAAAGCCTATATACTTTTTCCGCTTGGAATTATTCCATTTTTCTTCTAGTTTAAAAATAAATTAAATTATTTCTTCACACTTCTTTTATCTAGTACAAATTTCTTTTTTATTTTTGTTGCCTCTCTACATTGGAGTCATCCTTTATTCAATTTCTCTGTTATCTCTTTATCCTTAAAAATTGCATATTAAAATGTTCGTAGATCTATGAAGTGTAGCAACTTAATGTTGAATATCTAATCGATAGAATATTTTTAGGGACAAATAATTCAGGGAGACAACACCTAAGGATTTACCAATCGCTCTAAACACAAGAAACAATTAAATATTATTATAGTGGTGTTTAATAATTAGCACGAGAGATGTTTGATTAAATAAAGTTTTATTAAGTTTTCGTTGACCGAAGATGACAGAAATTCAACACGCTGTGAGAGTAATGTCAACCCTTAGGATCACCTTATCACTCACCCAGTATTTTATAAGCACTAAGAATCTGTAAAACACAAGGTTTTTAGATATTATTTATTTTCTTTTATAAAACACGAGTGTATCAGATTATTAGTACATTACTGAATGCTTATAAAAATGTCAACATAGCTTATTATGTTTACAAAAATAAAGATGGATATATAAGTACTCACTCCAATAGTGTACTTGAGTTGTTCATTAGCACATTTGAGTCTAAGAAATGAAACCTATGCAGTAGCTTCCTCCTTACAATATATGTACAACATTTTTACTTGACTTGTTCACATTTTCATTTGACTTCTAATTTGTGATTTTCTTTAATAACTGGAACTCTCTTCCAAATCTTAACAGTCCAAACACTAAAAAAACCTTTTGAGTGGCCAAGCTATTTCTTCCTCTCAACCTCTCTTTTCTCTTAAACTATCTAAACCCCAAACACCATCAGCTAAATCGAAGAGAAAGGTACGATGATTACTTGTATCCAAGGTTTGTATTGCTACTACTTGTTCTACGAAGTACATAAACATTATTGTGTTGAGAGTGAGAGATAACAAATAGAGCCAACAAACATTTTTTAAATCTCACCAAATATACCCCTTTGTTACATCTATTTTGAAACGATAAGTATTTTAATTTCTTATTGAGTTTCGGCGTACTTGAGCTCTCCATTGGATTTAAAAGAAATGAGGGTATAATTCTCATCTCCCAATGGTAAAAAAAAAGCAATAATCCATAATCATGTGTTAATTTAATTTTAGAGTTGAGTTAGATAAAATACAATGGTTAATTTGTAAGCTTAGCTTGCTTGAGATAAGCCATGAATGATTGTGAAATGAGACTAACATGATAATCCCCATATGAACGGCCAGGATCACCCGTGGCACGACCATACATGCAAGGCTAAAACCTAACCTTAGTCATTGGAATCATAAGCTCAAATTCTTACTACAATTGTGATACATCTTCACACTACAGTCCTTTTTATTTCTCAATAATGAACTGATGTTCTTATGTGTCACCCTTTTTCATCATCATATCAACTGATTAATGCAATCATCACCAAATGCATCAATTATCATACGATTATGATACCGACAATAGTACATGTTATACCTCAGCACTCCCTATACCAGATTACCATACATATATTCCATACTACAAATATACCAAATTTGTTAAGCAACCCCAAGTCCCCAACTTCATACCAAACTAGTGAAAGCTTATATTCTTTGTGATTCTTCTCTCAATTTCACTTCATTTGTTTAAATCAACCCAAACACACATGTTAGATTGTTAGTATAAGAGTATCTACATTCATCAAGAAGCTTCACATTTCACAAAATTCACATTTGTGGATCTTTTCATGAATGTGGATTACTTCCCATCTCATTAACAATTAAGTGGAGGCTAATCCAAAGCGGACCTTTTCATCCCATTTATATGAGCCCCATTTTTTTTTCCTTTTTTAATAAATAAATGTGGGTCACATTGCAATAAAAAATTAACATGATTATGAAAAGGTTAGAGGGAGAAAATGTAGTGGGATATGAAAAATAGGAGAAAAAAAGTGAATGAGGAGCCCCATGAATGTGAGTATGAAATTGTAAGTTGGAAAGTAGAGGTGATCAACATTAGCCCGATCCGTCCGAAAAAGTGAGGGTTTTGAGCAACTAAAAACATCAATTTTTAGTGCAAAAGCCCGGCCTGGCCCGCATAATCCCATAATGCCCGCAAAGCCCGTTCTTTTGGGCGGATTTCGACTATACTTTTATATACAAATCCGGCCCGGCCCGCCCATTTAATCAACTCTAATGGAAAGGTTTAAAAATAGAGTTAGTGGAAAATGATGTGGACTAATGAAGTGAGGAGAGAAATAAATGGGGAACCACATGAACGTGGATGCTTTAAGGGTCCGTTTACATTAATCGAAAATCAGCTTTAACTAAACTAAATTATGCKAAAATGTACTTTTGCAAATAAATAGTAACTAGTTGAGGTTTTATTCTATTCTAGTTGCATTAATTTTGTTGATTCTTTTCAAGTTATTTAARCTTATCTTAATTGATTTGCATTTGTTTGAACTTATTGTAACTTATAAAATTTGAGCGATCAACAAACTAGGGCTCTGTTCTCATCAACTTATTTAGATAAATTTCAGTAAAAATAAGTTCGATTCAATAGTAATACGTTTAGTTCAGTAGCAATAGGTTCAGTTCAGTAAAAATAAGTTCAGTTCAGTAGCAATAAATTCAGTTCAATAAAAATAAGTTTAATCTTTAAGAAATTTGTTAAGGTTTCAGTAAGAATAAATCCAGCTCAGCAAAATTCAGTTGACGAGAAACAAGTGTCGTAAGGTCAGCATACAAACAATGGAGCGTTGCATACACACACAGCAGCTAAGCAAGACACAATGCGAGACAACAAATTTGCAAATTAATCAAATAGATTTAACACAATGAAAAATGAGATTATAAGTAATTATGTTAAAATTCATTTGACAAATTTGATCCATTACATTATTAAAATCTCTTTACGAATACGTATAATATTCATGAAAAAGTCAAATATTACTACTATTTTATGTAGTAATGAGTAATGTATATTTTACAGAACCGTCACTTAGTTAGTTTGTACCCCATTTAAAAAATGACTACAATTAAATTTTGTCTTGTTAAGTAAAATTCTTATCTCTAACCCAGAAAATGAAGGAGCAATATCTAATTGATTTTTCAACACACTCCTACAATCTACAAAATATCAGTATACATATTTGACATTGTGAACATTTCATCAATATCTTACTTTTACTCTACACCAACAATTTATCCACAATCGAGCGGCAACTTGGAGCATGCTTCTTCAAGTATATACCTAAAAAATGATCAATTTTGTCAGAAAATGTGTAAATTGACGATAACTTTAAATTGTACATAAACAATATTCTTAGATATACTAAAATTAAAAAATGTATCCCTATTTTATAAGGATTATTTACATTTATACGAAGTACTATAATAAATTCAATAAAATTCATGTAGATCTTGCACATAATATTAAAAATCGGAGGAGTACTCAATAAATAATCAAATTTGTCAAAAAATACGTTTTGATTGTGATAAATTTAAATATACATAATTCTTATAATATATTAAAACTAAAAAAATATTCTTCTAAATTTTATACCATTATACTACTGTATACTACGGAGTAATATTTTTCAACAAAATTCATGTAGATCCAGCATGTGTCGATAAAAAAATCCTCTAAATTTTTCTATTAGATATAACATGGAGACATACATACATTACAAGTTATAAAATAAAAAGAGCATAGAGAATCAAGCAAATCTAAAACACAGAGCGTGAGGGATGACTTGATGTAGCAAACTGGTATTCTTTTCTCGCCCAAAAGACTGACTGACTATGAGAGAGACTAAAAAAATAGAGTCTCCTCTCAATGTATTTTAGCATTGCATATTAAGCCTACCGTTGACCAATTTTCATTATACATGTTCCACTTTCACCTTCTTAAACTTACCATTTCCTTTCAATATTTTCTTTTTTTAAAAAAATAAATATGATTTTTCTATTTTCTTTTTTAATCATATTTCCATGCCACATCCTAGTGGGGAAAAAAAAACTGTAGCAATGTATCATCATTAGAAATATACAACCATCTATCATAAAGTTTTTCATACAAATAAGTTGAGAAAGAAGAGAAAAAGCACCCTCCTTTTGCTCTTCCATTTCTCTTAATAGATTCACTGCATAATAGTATTTTTTCTCTTGTGATGCTGGTATGCGATTTCTTGTTATCTTCCTTCTCTTTTGTCTACATGTTGCATCTCAGCATCAGATCCATTCTATATCAAACTACTGCTCCAACTAAATTAATATACAAGTAATTTCCTTGTTCACCTTTTTCTACCATTTATAAGATTGAAAGAACATCTTCTTTATATATATAGTATATATAGTATAGTGTTTAGTTTGAGCTTACTGAGTTGTTTTTTGCGGAATACAGACGGAAAGAAAACACCCACACACCTAACATCGAATGTACTGAGAGTGCAGGAAAGCTTTTTTGCTCACAACAGCACAGTCCTCAAAAAGCAGAAGCAAGACGAAGAGAGACCACACACACCGCCACCATAAACACCAATTCAAGCACCAACCTCCTCGCCGCAAGAACAACCGCAAGAGGTGGTTGTACAGCAACAAGCAACCACTACTACAAAAAGCTCTTGTACTAAATTGAGCTTGTTTTCGAGTATTAGCAATCCGACTACCCCTAGATTGCGAGTCCGGACATCCTCTGCTGATAAACAACAGSCGCCTCCKTCAGCCACCACGAGCGGCGGCAACAGTGTGGGTCCCAGCCCGAGACTGGCGTCCAAATTGGGGTCTAATCCGTCTTCGCCTCGGTCCCCTTTCGCCATCCTGAGGAACACTCTTCGTCTTACCAAGGTATAACGATGATGGTAAATCATCATTAATTTAGGATGAATTAGGTATCATTTGATGGACTGTTCTGATTTTGTTGTTTGATGTGTATGCAGAACGGATGTGGGGTGTGTATGCAGAGTGTAAAAACAGGGCAAGGGATGGCAATTTACACGGCAGAATGTGGGCACGCATTTCACTTCCCTTGTATAGCTGCCCATGTGAGGAAACAAGGCTCTTTGATCTGTCCCGTTTGTAATGTCACATGGAAAGATGTTCCCCTCCTTTCCTCCCACAAGAACGGCAACAACAACAACAACGACGACGACCACTCCAGAAAAATTGTCGACAAGAACACCATCACCGCCACCACCACCACCACCAACTCCTCGGCAATGAGCGCTCCGGCTACGCCAACCGGGAGCACTCGCATTCATTTCGAGGACAAGCGAGTTCAGTTCCTTCAGAAGAAGTCCGCTCAGAGTCAGAGACCATACAACGATGACGAGCCACTTGTGTCGCCCAGGTTCAACCCCATACCGGAGGCAGAGGAGGCTGATGAGGAGTTTCAAGGCTTCTTCGTCACTCCGAAAAAACAAATCCCAACTCCCACCACTAACACTGCGAGTATTACGGCGGATAAGAAGGCGCCAAGGCATAATGTAGAAGTCAAGCTACTACCTGAGGCAGCTGTTGTCTCCAGTACTGGGAGTCGCACGCACGAGACTTATGCTGTGGCGCTGAGAGTCAAGGCGCCTCCTGCTCCGGATGAGGCGGTTCACTCCCGTGCGCCAATTGACCTCGTCACGGTCCTTGATGTCAGCGGGAGCATGACCGGGTCTAAGCTTGTAATGCTCAAGCGAGCGATGAGGCTAGTTGTCTCGTCGCTCACTTCGGCTGATCGTTTGTCCATTGTTGTATTCTCGTCCTTTCCTCAGAGGTTGCTGCCCCTGCGAAGAATGACTTCRCACGGGCAGAAAGCCGCTCGTAAGATCATTGACAATCTCAGTTGTGCACAAGGTACTTCTGTTGGGGAAGCCTTAAAGAAGGCTTCTAAGATATTGGATGATCGAAGGGAGAAGAACCCGGTTTGTAGTATAATCCTCTTATCCGACGGTCAGGATGATCCTCCAAGCTCAAATCAACGGCAGAGGAGTTCCAACACGTCGTCAACCCGGTTCGCTCATATTGAGATCCCGGTTCATCCTTCCGGGTTTGGGTTCGGGTTTAAGGCCCGTGAACCGGAGCAAGACGCGTTTGCCAAGTGTGTTGGTGGGTTGCTTAGCGTTGTGGTTCAGGATTTACGAGTTCAACTCGGTTTTTCTTCCGGTTCAGCACCGGCCGAGGTGATGGCTGTTTACTCTTGCAATGGGAGACCGAGTTTGATGAGCTCGGACTCCGCTCGGCTSGGCGACTTGTACGCCGAGGAGGAGAGAGAGTTGCTGATTGAATTGAAGGTGCCAATGTCAGCCATTGGGTCCCACCACGTGATGTCTGTTCGTTGCAGTTACAAGGATCCGGTTACTCAAGAGGTTCTGTATGGAAGGGAGCGGGCCCTGCTGGTCCCGCGGCCCCATGCCATCCCATCCTCAGATCCTAGGACCGAGCGGCTCAGGAACCTGTTTGTCTACACCAGAGCGATAGATGGCGATGGAATGGACTTGTATAAAGGAGATGGAATGATGGCCGGCCCATAGGCGTTGATAACATAAATTATCAGTTCGGTGTGAGCATGCATGTCAATATTTTCATAGCATGTAATTAATTGTGTATATGCTTGGGATATAATTATGATTTGGTGTATGATGCACATAAGAAGTTACACACTTCCACTACAGGAGTTTGATGTGTATCAATAAGATACAAGGAATGGGGAGTAGCTGTTTGTTTAGGTGTTTATCCACAACTAGTGTTTTTTTAGCCCAAATAAATGACTTGGTGGTGCCTTGGTCAGTTTTTATTTGACCACGACACATACGTACTGTGGTATTGGGTTTGAATTATTGTGTGAAATAATTGCGTTATTCACGCTGAATGCCTTAGGCCAGTTCTAGCATTATATGTATGAGACTAAACGTGATAACAACTTTTGATATTGGTATAAATACAAGTTGGTCCTATGAGCAACGTATTATGGTTATTAATTTTAGTAATGAATCGATTGCATGATGTTGAGATCTGTGTCTTCTCCGTTTATCTTAGAATCAAAATGGAGAGTTTAGTGTGTTCTGAAAATGGGGGAAGACAATGGAGTTCATTGTGGAGAAACTTGGAGTGGTAATACATCAGAGCATTAAATCTAAGAAATGACAATAAACACGGTTGACGGGTTGAGCTTTAGACGAAAGTCATTGTCCAAAGTCGTTAAAAAGGACCCAAGAATTTAAGCTAATTTAATATTTTGTAGGGTAAGGTTTAATTGATGGTTTAAGGCTTACATATTTGAAGTTTTTCAAGTTATCCATTAATTCTTTTTCGAGAGTGCTGAAATCAGGCTAGCAAGACGAAAAACATTAAAAGATCAAGTTGGAAAATTCTAACGTGCTTAAAAAGTCAAGTTTATTGTGTGTATTGTTGGAAAGAAGTGTAGGAGACTACGAGAGTAACAAGTACTTTTAGTACCAGCCTAGTTATTGTAGTATATAACTTAAAATGGCTATTATTTTTGATTCTAAGATGTCCTTCAATTCTAGGTATATTGATACACTTATTTGATCTTGGTTGGTGCAGGAATTAAAGTGCGTGATGTCTATATGCAAGTTATGATGCTCTGGATTTTTTTTTTATGCTTTGTCCAAGTTGTAGAATTATTGTGTGGTTAAATGAAGAGATTATATGCTGCTCTGTATTGTCAGCTATCATATAATTTTGCATTATTGATTTTATTATTATCCATCATTACCAATCGTGTAATGTTCACTTATGATTTATGATAATATGCTATAGCATAGTCAGCAATCTTGCATTCTCTCGATCATATCTTTCATTAAGTTATTTAGTAAGCATGATTACCCTATTGCTACTATTACATATACAAAGATTACTAATCATGTATTTATACATCCAATATACTTTAAAGTCCGAAAATCCGTAGTAAAAAAAAGTCTTGAAATAATCAACTTCTACTAAGACTATAAAATGGATATTTAGTAAAGTATCTTAAAAAATTCATATAAATCTTTTGTTTAAATGTTATCAGCATTATTGTAATAGCTCGTTTGTACTGTACTTTCGTATATTTTGCTCATAGTTTTATTTCACTATTTTGGATGATTTCAACTATGATATGTATTACAAAGAGTAGCTACTAAGCTAACTAGATATAGCTAAGATATCTTGATAACTTTCGGGGTGGTCATGGGAGGCGTTGCATTGCTAGTCAAAAACTGTTGGGAAAGTGCGTGAACGGCCGTCAGGTGAATAGGTGGGAATTAGAGTTGGGATTGTTCAATGGGGTTGCAAAGCTACGGTAAGTTGTGGTGTATGACGGTTTAGGCACTCTGAGTTCCCAGGGGGTGCTTTGGCTCTGGGTTGTGATTGTTAAACGTTGCCGGTAGCTTGAATGATAAGTGTTTGCTGTGTTTTGTTGATGTAGCTTTGAAGGTCCAGAGCCTTCTTCCAGAGCTGGCGTTGTGGTGTGAATGCAGAGAATACTTCAAGATTTACGTGGCGCTCAGCTTTCAGCGGCAGTGGTATAAAATGCGTGCTGGAGGTATGATTTTGAGCGGGTGTATATGGGCGTGTTCCGGTGATATCGCCTGTGGTTCGATAGGTCGTGTTGTTGGGTGGTTATACGATGCTATTGGGAAGATTCTATTGTTTAGTTTGGAGACTCTGAGAAAGACATTTAGAATAATGTAATAGCTATGTTCAAAGTGTAAATCATGCATTTAGGTGGCAATTACATACATTGAGTAGGAGTATTTTATTTTATCATGGTTTAAATCTAATCTTAATGTTTATAGATCTTTCACCTTGTGTCTTCAGTGATCCAACTTGAAGTATGAGAAATACAATAAGGTCAAGATTTGCATTTCAGTCTTGCATTGCACAGAAAAGCCCTTTTTTTAGTCCATCATCCAATAAATAAGTCAATCGAACATTAACACGCCCATTTTTACAAAGGTTGGGTCAGTTATTTGATATTTCCTTAACTTCAGAAGGGTCTACTCAGTAGTATGTCTTGGCAACCCCCCAAAAAATAAAGCAACAGCAAAGATAAAGATTGAAGAGTACAAAAAGAAGAATGTCAGTGGGCCCCTCAAACCATAAGGCCCAAATCCAAAATACTACAATAGTGGGTCATGCCCCGTGTTTCTGCGTTTCTCTTCGGTCTACTTAGTCTTGCTGAATGATAAACGGCTCTCGCGCGCGTCGGTATTACTTGGCAGCGTTGCTCCTCTCTCTTCTCAGCGGCCCTAAAGAGCCCACCCATGATCGACTTTTACGTTAGCGGTCGGGGTGTGTATTGCTCTTTGTTTTTAAGATATTTATTAGTGTGAAGGAATAGAGATCATGTCTTAGTCTAGTAATCTATTTGTGAGGTCGAGTGATATATATATAAAACACGCACTGTAATAAAATTAGAATCTACTGTTAACATAAGTTCAAGGATAGCTGGTCTGACAACTTAAATATTGATGCACTGGAGTCATGAGAAAGTATCGTCGCTACTATCATTTGACAGGTTTTGTGACATCAGAAGGATTCAGAACAACAAAGGGGAGAAGAGTAAGAATGAACAACTTACTCGAATTAACTATCTACAGAGACAGGGCGTTAAGTCGTACGTTGTGTTAAAGGTATATACTTCGCATTGTAGGTAGTTGTTTTATGTGTCGCTGTAATTTTATGGTGGTTGTAGCTTTGGTGACATATGTGTGGTTGTTGCTTGGTCAAGAGAGTAAAATAAATATATAAATAAGTAAACTTCCTAAATCGGGTTAAAAAGAAGATAAATTAAGAAATCTTAGTAATTTTTCAAACCGTGTAAATCGCTGTACAGACCGGTTCAGAGGATTCTTCATTTTAGCACATCTTAGCGAGCGCTCAGCCGGCTCTTCAAGCGGAGGGGTGTGAGCGGTCCCCATTTGTTTCGAATCACCATTAGTTGGACCTCGTTGGCTGCTTTGTTGCTCTTTTGATTTGATACTGCCTCCCTCCAGGGTGGACGTTAGCTTTGCTCAACTCTAGAGCTTTGGCGTAGATCTCGCGAGGACTAGGACCGTTAAGCCGAAGGACTGTAACACCAAGCTGCGCCGAGGAGAGGAGGTGGTGATGGCACTGTGAAAATCATAATGCTACAACAAACCGCTCGACTCGCTATC
>SNQN01012355.1:2387-13753 GCA_008642245.1 Bassia scoparia
TGAAGGGCTAACCAATATCTCAGAGAAGGATGTCAGGAAATTTCTATGGCAGAATATACTAACCAGATATGGCATTCCTGTTTGCATAGTATTTGACCATGRGAGGCAGTTTGACAATGATCCACTAAAAGCCTGGTTGTCCCAGTTGAAAATAAAGATTGCATTCTTAACAGTTTGCCACCTACAATCAAATGGGCAGGTAGAGGCAGCCAATAAGCAGATCTTGAATGGTTTGAAGAAGTTAGATGATAAAAAGGGTTTATGGCTGCAAGAGCTACCAAGCACACTTTGGTCATTTAGGACCATTGTCAAGAGATCAACTGATCACTCACCTTACACTCTGGTGTATGGGACTGAGGCTCTAATACCTGTTGAAGTTGGCTCCACCTCTCTTAGACTCTCTCAATAYAACCAATCCCAAAATGAGYAGACCTTATCAGAATGCTTGGATCAAGTTGATGAGTTAAGAGAGGATGCAGCAACTAGACATGCAGCCAATATGCAGAGAGAGGTCAGGTATTACAATTGAAGGGTCAGGCAAAGACTACTTGTAGTTGGTGACCTAGTTTTGAGAAAGTCTACACCAGTCCAGAAGGCTGGTATTCATGGCAAGCTTTCAGCCACCTGGGAAGGGACATACCAAATCCACTCTCAGAGTATGGCTGGGACTTATAGACTCATAGAGCTTGATGGAATAGAGTTGCCAAACAATTGGAATGCAGATCAACTCAAGAGGTACCATGCTTAAGTTTAGTCATTTACATTGAGACTGTTTCTTCAGAAAGATTCTGGAACCTATTTTATATCATTAACTCTTGTACAACATTTAAGCAAATTTTGAAATCCAACCATGTAATTGTTGTGCAATTATTTATGAAAGGCAATTAAAGCCATTTGGTTGTAATTATTTCGTTTTCTAGTGTTTTTCTAGTTACTTAAGTTGTAAARTATTTCATTTAAATAGAGGTAATTACACCCAAAAATCCTWCTCTTTCTATAGAGCTAGATATGGTACTATATTAGTGAAGAGCCATTTAGTGAAATCCTACTCATTTGAGTTAGTTAATAGATTAGTGAAGATTCATCTGGTGAAATCCTACTCATTTGAGTTAGGTACTAGGTTAGTGAAGAGCTACCTGGTAAAATCCTAATCATTATGAGATAAGGTGTCAGCCTGATTATGTCAACTGAAAAAAATCCTAGTTCACTAGAACTAGGTACCAGCATGATTATGTCCGCTGGTGAAAACCCTGCATCCTTGTAAGCAGGTACTAGGATGATTATGTCACCTGGTAAAATCCTGCTCTTTACACAGAACCAGGTGCAATAAGATTATGTCTTTTGGTCTATTTTATGCTAAAAATTTAATAGGAGTTTTTACTTCATACAATTTGGCATAATTATTTAATTCTTGCATAAACAAGTCATCTTAGAAAACTTATGTGTTTAAATGTTTTAACATATTAAATCACATAAGTCTTGGGGGGGGGGGGGGGACAACTAGTACCCTTGGTAGAATTTGACTGCAAACATGCATTTTTTGTTTTATTCTATAAAGCAGGTCAATTATTTTCATGATAATTGGCAAACATTTTTACATAACATGGTTAAGGGTTTGTGTCACCAAGTTTAAAACTTATTTTGAAGTAATATTTTTAGAAATTAATTCACCTAAGTGAGCAACATGCAGCAGCAGCTACATATTCAGCTTCAGCGGTAGATAGTGCTACTGTGTTTTGTTTCTTTGATGCCCAAGAAACAAGACAAGACCCGAGGAACTGAAGTGTTCCTGAGGTGCTTTTCCTGTTTACTAAATCACCTGCGTAGTCAGCATCAGTAAATCCTTTCAAGTCAAAAGTGTCACTTCTAGGATAGAAGAGACTCATGTTCTCAGTTCCTTTTAAATATCGAAAAATTCTTTTGACAGCCAAGAGGTGTGATTCCTTAGGGTTAGATTGAAATCTTGCACACACACCTACACTAAAGGAAATATCAGGTCTACTAGCAGTTAAGTAGAGAAGAGAACCGATCATACCTGTATACCTTTTCTGGTCTACAGAAATACCTTGGGAATCTTCATCCAGTCTGGTTCCAACTCCCATTGGAGTATGATTGACTTTGACTTGATCAAATTTATATTTCTTCAGAAGTTCCTTGATATACTTTTGTTGATGAATAGAGTTCCCCCTCTCAGTTTGCTTTATTTGCAAACCAAGAAAGAAGTTTAACTCTCCCATCATGCTCATTTCAAATTCACCACTCATAAGATCAGCAAAATACTTACATAGTTTCTCATTTGTTGCACCAAAAATAATGTCATCAACATATATTTGAACAACAAGCAGGTCAGTTCCTTCAGCTTTTAAAAACAAAGTTTTATCAACTTTTCCTCTTTTAAATGCGTTTTGTAACAGAAACTCTGGGTGCTTGCTTAAGCCCATAGAGAGCTTTATCAAGCTTGAAAACATGATTAGGAAAATTTTCATTTTCAAAGCAAGGAGGTTGCTCAACATAAACTTCCTCTTGAAGATAACCATTTAGAAAAGCACATTTAACCTCTATTTGATAAAGTTTGAAACCCATAAAAGAAGCAAAGGCAATAAGAATTCGAATGGCTTCTAACCTTGCTACTGGAGCAAAAGTTTCTTCGAAGTCTATGCCTTCTTGTTGATTATACCCTTTAACAACTAGTCTAGCTTTGTTTCTTATTATTGTGCCATATTCGTCTAGCTTGTTCCTAAAAACCCATTTGAGACCAATGACCTTTTTGTTTTTAGGTAAGGGTTTAAGATGCCATACCTTGTTTCTTTCAAATTCATTCAGTTCATCCTGCATGGCAATTATCCAATCAGCATCATTTAGGGCTTCTTCATGGTTCTTCGGTTCAACAATGGATAGAAATGCATGGAAGGCACAGAAGTTCCTCAGCTGAGCTCTAGTTTGAGTTCCCTTATTTATATCACCTATTATGAGATCAGTGGGATGAGAGCTTTGGTGTTTCCAGGGTTTAGGCTGAAAATCTCTCGCGGGAACTCCAACTTGAGGTGTCTCAGCATGAGTTTCCTCTGTTCCTTCTGCTTCCTCAGCAAGTTCCTCATTACTTTCTCCTTCAGCATTAGGTGGAGAAACTTCTGTGTTTACAGGTTGTTCCTCTACCCTAACTGCAGGAGTTTCTTTGGAACGGTTGCTGATATCCTCATCTAGATCATCCTTTCTTGCGAGACCTATTTCAAAATCATCATTTTCTAGTTCATGAGCATTAAAATGTGTGTTAGCTTCATCAAATATAATATGAATACTTTCTTCAACACACATAGAGTTTTTGTTGTACACTCTGTATGCCTTGCTATGATTAGAATAGCCAAGGAACACAGCTTCATCACTACGCTCATCAAACTTACCCAAGTTTCTCTTACCATTGTTATGAACAAAACACTTGCAACCAAATGTTCTGAAGTGTGATATGTTAGGTTTTCTACCTTTAAAAAGTTCATATGGTGTTTTCTTAGCAATAGGTCTAAGCATCACACGATTGATGATATAGCAGGCAGTATTGACTGCTTCAGCCCAAAAGTCCCTAGCAAGACCACTGGCTATCAACATTGTTCTAGCCATGTCTTCCAAGGTCCTGTTTTTCCTTTCCACAACTCCGTTTTGCTGCGGAGTTCTAGGAGCAGAAAAGTTATGGCTCATTCCAGTTTCCCTGCAAAACTCATCAAACTTGTGATTTTCAAATTCTGTTCCATGATCTGACCTTATATGGATTATTTGAAATCCACTCGATTTTTGGGTCCTCTTGGCAAACGCAACGAATTCATCAAAGGTTTCATCTTTGCTTGCCAAGAAGATCACCCAAGTGAATCTCGAATAATCATCAACAATAACCAACACATATCTTTTTCCACTTCTACTTTGGACTCTCATTGGTCCACATAAGTCGATATGAATTAATTCTAAGGGTTGCTTAGTTGTTATCATGTTTTTATTTTGAAATGATGACCTAACTTGCTTCCCCCTCACACAAGCATTGCATATGTACTGACCAGGGAACTTGACGTTTGGAAGTCCAACCACCAAGTTTTGTGATTGTAGCTTGTTCATGAGAGAGAGACTTGCATGTCCAAACCTTTTATGCCAGATTAAGGCATCATCCTCAATCACACTAAGACAGGTCAGATTGTTCCTTGGGACAGTGTTGAGATCCACTATGTAAGTGTTCCCTCTTCTGTTCCCTTCTAGAACAATTGACCAGTGTGGTTGTTGATGATATGACATGTTTCGGTTGTGAATTTTACTGTGTTTCCTTTGTCGCAAAATTGCGAAATACTTAGCAGATTATGTTTAAGACCCTCGACTAAAAACACATTGTCAATACAGTGTGAACTTGACTTACCTACCTTACCTTTGGCTAGGATTTCTCCTTTCTTATTATCATCGAAAGTCACAGTTCCACCAATATAGGCCTCTAGTGAGAGAAACTTAGATTTGTCTCCAGTCATGTGCTTGGAACAACCACTGTCGAGGTACCATGTGTTGTTCCCCCTCACTAGGACCTGCAAAAGAACTTAAGGGTTAGTATGAGGAACCCGGGTTTCCCCGGGCTCCTTTGAAGAGGAAGTAGAAGCATTTTCAACTTTCTTAATCCATACTTGTTTTATGTTTTTCTTATGAGCAGCTTGCTTCCTTATGCAGTTGTCTACATAGTGACCAGTTTTTCCACAGAAAGTGCAAACCTTGTTACTAGGTAAATCTACATATTTCTTCTTCTTACCTTTGTGCTTAGCATGCACATATCCTAGACCTTCAGTTCTTTTCACCTGAGCTTCTTCAATCCATTTAGGTACGGAATATTGACTTATGTCTCTATTTTTTCGAGTCTCAAGTTCCTTCTCAATTTTTGCTTTTTCAAGTTTGAGTTCCTCAAGATTGCTCTTGAATTCCTCGAATTCTTTGATGAAATTGTTTGAGGAGAAACTTGTACCACTTACGTCGACATTCATCATTTTATACTTAGCTATCTCAATACCAAGCTTAATGTTTTCCTGTTTGAGTTTTTCAACAAGTTCTTTCAAAAGAAGGTTCTTGTCAAACAACTCAAAGAATCGATTTTGAACATCCATTCTATGATTCTCAATCCAGGAACAATGATCTTTATAGGCTTTAAGTGCTTTTTCAGATTGACTTAGACTTTTGGTAACATGCCTCCAGTCTTCATCATATTCCATTACTAGATCTACCAAGTCTTGTTTAGGAAATGTAAACAATTTTTGAGGATTAGGAAATACCTCCATTTCTTGGGTTTCATCATCGTTCTTGGCCATCAAACATAGATGAGCAGTTTCATTATCAGGTGTTGCTTCAACATCTTCACTGTCTGATTCTCCCCATGCAGCAATCATTGCTTTTCTGACATCTGACTTGTTGAAACTCCTTGCAGTTTTGTTTACCGTCTTAATTTTGCCTTTTTCTTTGTCGGAATTCAAAGGGCAATTTTTCACCCAATGATCAGTTGCTCCACAACGATGACAAGATTGGTCACCTGTTTTCTTGACAAAATTCTTAGAAAATTTGTTAGATTTAAACATTCTCTTGAACCTTCTTACCAGCATGGCAGCCTCATCTTCATCGACCTCAGATTCCTCGGACTCATCAGCTTTTAGGGCCAAGTTCTTTCCTTTGTTTAGTTCACTTGAGCTGGACCCAATATGTAACTCATGGGTCATAAGGGAACCAGCCAATTGTTCGATGTTGAACTTGGTGAAGTCCTTGGTTTCTTAGAGGGCAGTTACCTTAGCTCTCCACCTTTCATCTTGAGGCAGACTTCGAAGAATCTTCCTAACCTGTTCATCAGAGGGAATGTGCTTGCCAAGAGAAACTACTTCATTAGTGATGTTAGTAAACCTTGTAAACATATCTTGAATAGTTTCCTTAGGTTCCATTTCAAAGCATTCATGTTTAGACATTAACAAGTCTATCTTAGATCGCTTGACTTCATTTGTACCTTCATGTGTTATCTCTACCAAATCCCATATCTCCTTAGCAGTCTTGCATCCCATGACACGGTTGTGTTCATGAGGTCCAAGACCACAATGCAGGAGTTTGACAGCAAGGGCATTCAATTCAAGTTTATCAAAATCTTCTTTTTCAAATTCAGACATAGGTTTAGAAACTACCGCATTGTTCACGGTTTTGGTGACTTCGAAGTTACCAATTTCTATGACACGCCATACTTGGTAGTTTTCGGCCTTGATGAAGATCTCCATTCTATTCTTCCAGTATGAATAGAATTTTCCATTAAACATGTGAGGTCTCTGTGCAGAGTATCCTTCTTCAAGCTTCTCTCGTTGATTCATTCTTCCAACTAGTTCAATCGTTCAGTTCTCTCTTCAGGGTTTCCTGATGTCTACGAGGAACTTAGCTCTGATACCAATTGTTGGATCGACTGAACAATACAAGAGGGGGAGGGGGATGATTTGTATTGAGGAACTTAAGTAACTTTTTGAGGAATTAAAAGAAACTTAATGAAAGAAACACGAGCAAAGAGAATTTTCCAAACACATAAACCCTCAAGACAAACGCCAAGAGAGAAAAAACTGTGGCCTGATGCAACACAGGACTTCGTCTTATTATAATAGGATGCAACACCTAATTACAATCTAAGACACTCGTTCTCAGTTCACAAGGAACTTCTTGAACCCTCGTAACCAACCCTTCTGTTGGTCACACTCTCTAAAATTCGATTTCTATGAAATCCCTCGGCTATGAATCTCTATCACAACCCCACGCTTCAATCAACAGAAAGAAGCACTTACAACTCAATGTAAACAATCCTAAATGCTTGGCAGTAATATGAAATAAAGCTCTGATTGATTTCTTTGCTCAAGGTGTACTTTGTTAATTTCCAACTAAGTATATTTATAATGTGATCATGAAATGCGTAGAAGGCAAGCAGTAAGTCCACTACCACACTACTCCCTCTTTTGTAGGAGTAATGCTTGTAGTGGAACTTGACCAGCAAGCTCCATCACTCCACGATCACTTAAATCAGATATAGCCGTTTTTAGTCCCTTAAAAATCTCAGTTAGTTAGCACACGTTTTCTTCATAACCAATTTTCCTATTTTAATGGCTTTTCCTTTTTATCAAACCGATTTAATCAGAAAACATATTTTCAAAGATAAAACATTTTAATTAAGGAAATATATAATATAGTTTTTAAGAAATATTCTAACAGAAAAACAATCTTTAATATTTTATGAAAAGACTTTATTATATCAAATCATATTTACAATTTCCTAGGCTTTATTAGACAAATATCTTTTCACAAAATAACGGATTAAGATTCTTTAATAGATTAAATCACAAACTTAATATTATTTTCCTTTTTATCCTTTGAGAAATATTTCATATATTATAACCAAGCAGTACAATACATCTAGAGCCCTAAATCTATTGTACCCAATGTCGAGTCATCTTTTCCAAGGAACTCAACCTTCCTTGATTTTGAACTTCTTCCTTGAGTTCTTCCATTGCTCCAATCAAGTCACAGGAACTTCTTTCTTTCCTAAGGATGTCCTTGCTCCATTAAGACTTCTTGAAACTTGGAACCTTTAAACACACCACTAAACAAACATATTAGATATTAACACATAGAGTTTGCTTTCTTGGTTTGGAGTGCCATTCATCAAAACTTAGGGTTCAACATAAAATAACCTCATGGGGTAAGTTACACTTGACCCCACTTAATTCATCCTTATATTATAAACAACCTCATGAAGCAAGTTATACTTGACTCCACTTAAACCATCAACAGACTAAACCAACTTATTATAGGCAATAGACTAATATCAATCCTCATATAAAACCTCATGAACAAACCAAATTCCTCAACATTCCATGGTCTCACAATTATAGATCCAATACACAAATAGATGACTTATTTGTGACTCCCAAACAATTCCAAGGAAACCTATACATCATGGATACATATACATATACATCAAGGATTTCGCAAGTAGTACGTACCTTGAGCCACTTGAATAAAAGTCAATCCAATACTCATAAATCGACCTCTACGAAGTCTCCTCCTAATCATTTTACAAAACTTGAATCAATACACTTTGCACGTAATTTACAGCAATACTAACAAGCTTAATAAGCCTCGAAAACCATTCAAATAATATTTTTATTCCTCACAAAACCCCTATTTGATAGTATGAATAATATACTATAGTCTTAGCTTGAAAAATCATGAAAATCTAACTTTTCAATAAGAAATTTCGACACTTTAATTCATTGAGTAATTCTGAAAATTTCCCTTAATGCAAAACCTTTAAAAACTCCAAAAACATTTGCATCACATTGGTAAAATAAATTAAGCCGTTGATTTTGATGTGAAAACCCATTATTTTCAATACTCATAGCTTCGAAATATTCACGAGAATTCTGAAATTTATTAAAAACTTACGTAACACAAAGTCTAAGTTTGTATAAATATATCATAAGTCATAAACGAGCTTAATTCATATTAAAACATGATTTAGATTCATCAAACCTTCCAATTACTCTTAAAAACCAATCTGAAATTTGTTTACCACCATAAAAATTCAACTTTTGATTTCATACAACTCATACATCACAAAACAACCATTAAATCATCAAACTATCAAAAACCCCAATTTAAAGCCCTAATTATATAATTAAACAAATCTGAAAATTTCCATTCAAATTAAAATCATCAAAACAAGTTAGTAATACTAACAACATATTTAAAATAATTGTATAAGTGATTGATCAATTAAAACATGGGAAAGGAAGAAGAAATCAAGAAGAGAAGGATGGGGAGAGAGAGGACCGAAGGTGGCTGTGGTGGTCAGCGGTGGGGCCACGATGGGGCAACGTCGTCAGCGGTGGGACAGCAGTAGCCTCGCAACAACGCAGTAACAACTAACAACGCGACAATAGTGTAGCAACCACCAGTACAACAGCAACGACACCACGACACAGCAACGATGACACAGCAGCGGCAGCAACGATGACACAGCAGCGGCAGCAATGCGCAACTGTGGCTCCGACGAATCGTCGCAGGCATCATTAACGGCAGAGTACAGCAGCCCCCCCTCTCTCGCTCTCTCGTGCCTCTCTCTCTCTCTGTCTCGGCTTTCCTCTTTTTTTTTTCTTTTTTTTTGTTTTGAAAACTCAAAGTGATGGAAAAGTGGCGTGAGTGTGTGTAAAAAGGGATAAAACCCTTTTAATAATTTAGGTTTTAGTTAGATAGATTTTGAATATCTTTTCTTCTTTTTTTTTTTTTGTTAAACAATTGTTTTGGATAAAATAAAATCAAATCAAGTAAAAATATATCATGAAATATATCTTAGGCAAAATAATAAAAATTAAATGGAATTTAAATAAATCGCATCGTTTTATAAAGTAATTGTTTTGTATTTATAAGAAAACATAATTATAAATATTCGAAAATTACGGGGGATTACATGGTGTGTTGTCTAGAAAAGTTAGCTCCATACCTTTCTCCACTTGCATGTCTTCTAAACCAACATCCTCAATGTGTTTAGTCACTTGATCATCAATGTTGGGAGTGAAGAACTCAGCCAGAGTGGGTGGCAACACTTCACTAGGGGGCCTTATCTCACCAATGCCAGCTTCCAGAGACTCCTCCATCTTGGACCAATCCAGGTTTGGGTTCCACATGCCTGGCACACCTGAAGCATACCAGCCAGGTGTAGTAGAAGTGGCTATTTAGATCCTCTTGCATCTTCAGTTTATCATTCCTCAAGGCATCCAACTCTTCAGTCAGCTTCTTCACCAGCTCATTCATGCTTGCCAGACTTGTCCTCTCCTATGTCATGGTGTTCTCTAGGGCAGTT
Organism: Bassia scoparia; assembly: GCA_008642245.1. Taxonomy (NCBI): domain Eukaryota; kingdom Viridiplantae; phylum Streptophyta; class Magnoliopsida; order Caryophyllales; family Amaranthaceae; genus Bassia; species Bassia scoparia. The sequence continues at coordinate 12,271 of SNQN01012355.1, forward strand.
TTTTCATCCTTAAGCTCAGTGAATTTGGTGTCCCTAAAAGACACATCCTCAGCCAGCCCAGTGACCCTCTACTCAGCAAGCTCCTTGCTCCTTTAGGACTGATCCCTTGCCTCTATGAGCTTCTTCTTTCCTTCTTCCAATTGGGTAATGGTGCCCTGGGCAGTCCTCACGTTGCCCTGGACCCTTTCAATCTCATAGTTGGAGCCTCTCTTCAAGTGCTCATAATTTTGTTCAAGAGCCAGGTACTTCCCTTCAATTTGTCTGGTTCTTTCTGCAAGGCATGAGCAGGCATGGGTCGCGGCTTCAAAGCTCAGTGAGGTGATCAACCCAAACTTAAGAGCTTGCATAAAATTAGCATGTTAAAGTTAGGACTACCTTCWAATATTTCAAATGAGTGATAACTAATAAAACTTGGAAATTTGGGGATAAAGATCATACGTGAGCCAAGTGATACTCAAAGAGCTGGTTGGAGACCCTGTCATCCTCGATTATTGGAGCATCATATGAAGAGATAGCATGGAAAAGCAGGTTCCTAGCCACCAGGCTGTTCTCAATAAGGTTGGCCCCAATCAGGCCCCTATTGGGGTAGGTCCTAGCCTCTTCAAAGGTAGACCTTACTGCAAGTGGAACTGGGGCTGCACCATAAAATGGTCCAAATGTTGATGATGTTGGTACGTTAGACCACCTGTACGTGGTCATTGCTGTTTCCGCTGTTGATGTTGGTTCTGTTGTTGTTGTTGTTGTTGTTGTTGTCGTTGCTGCTGTAGTTGCTATTGCTACTGTTGCGGTTGTTGTTGCTGTTGCTGTGGTTGTTGTTGTTGATGTTATTGGTGTAGCTGAAGTAGAGATGTTGGGAGTGCCAACAGGTGCCAAGCAGGCAGAAGGAGTGACCTGGAAGCTTAGGGCACTAGTCCTCATGCGCAGGGTTGCAGTAGTTGAGGAGATGGTCCCTGCACCAGCTTCAGAGTATCAATCCCCAAAACCACTCATCTGGTACATCCCAGGCACCTCCTGCAAATTGCCTTCACCAGAGCTCCACTCTGCCTCTTGGATCTCCCTGGCCACATGGAGACCAATGTCCTCCTGGGTCTTCCTCTTTTTGGCCTCATCCTCTTCATCACTTTCGATGGACACAACATCATCCACCTTCCTCTTCCCTTTGTCACCAAGCTGGTCTTGCAGAATCTGAGAAGACTAAAAATTAAAATAAAAGTAAAAGTATAATAAAATATATTTTWAAAAAAAACTCTTACTCTCAAAACTCTACAACTATAACGGTTTTCAACTCTAGATGGCCCCGACTCAWTTTTTTTGTACTAAGGAAAAATGTTCCATATGATATACATTTCTTATTATCTTTTTAACATCTTATTTTATTAATTGCTTGCACAATTTAGCTCGTTGTAATTAATCTTATATCTTTACATGTATAAATGATTCTATCAGAAAGTAAGATGAAACCCTTGTTGGGTAATGAAATACA
>SNQN01012358.1:0-16213 GCA_008642245.1 Bassia scoparia
GACCGAAACCAAATTCGGTCGGTAATACCGATCGATTAATCGGTCAATGAATATCTATTTTGGAGGGGTTTTGATTTCATAAAGAAAAATGTCCTTACCGACCGTTAAAACAGTCGGTATTACCGACCGATTTGATTTCGGTCGGTATTACCGACCGTTTGCGGTCGATGTCAGTCGGTATCACCGACCAAAATATTTTCGGTCGGCAAATTCGGTCGGTCGAAATCGATTTTCTTGCTGTGGAGGGTCAAATGTTTGATGAATCCGAATGGTAAAAAAGAGTCAGTTCGGATTCCAACTTTAGGATTGAGTCAGAGTGTCCCTCTACCTAGACCGTTTTTCATATTGTATATCTTTTTCGAGTCTATGTAATTAGGATGAGGATTAAGATTTATTTCTACATTTAGCCTTCGTGTAATGAATTCATTTGAAATCAATAAAAGTTTCATTTTTCATTTTTCTTTCTAACCTCCATATAGTTTGTACTACTAACTTTAATGGAACCAAACTAGGTTGAAGAGTGGATCTCAGAATCAAATTAACTAACGAACATTGCCGAGAGAGGCCATCTTTCTCAAGCTCCACAAAAAATCATTCATTTCCCATCACKTGTATTCATTCAATCCCTTACAACCCTTTGAGCCATAAATACTTTCACTAAGCCTATCTTTCTTTCATCACCCACATCTACTTAACTTTTGGGAATTCAAATGGTGCATAGGATTAAACATGTGCAAAAAAAGTAAGTGCAAAAACTGAAAAGAAAAATCAAAATCCAAGTGTAACACTACTACAAAAATGGACAAAATCACCACTTTTAAGAAACCGGTTAAATCAAAATACCGGTTTCTTACCTTAAGAAACCGAATATTCACATTAACCGATTTCTTAAATCAATATAAGAGGCCGGTCAGAAAAAACACATCTCTTAAATGAATGTAAGAGACCGGATTTATAAAAATCGATCTTTAAACCTTAATTAATTTTTTAATTATTTTAAAGTTGTAAACTTTACAACGCATCGAGAGTATGCATGCCCTTCCTAACATTTTAATCTGTATCTGCTCCTCACATAATCTCCCTCCTCACTTTTATGTTGTCTCTTTCTATCCTTCTCTCTCCTCTCTCATATCACACAAGTCCTCTCTCATCTCATTGTTTAATTCGCATAACTCCAAAACTCCTCTCTCATCTCTTTTCTCTCCTCTCAAAAACATAGATCTATCCACCCTCCTTCAATTTTTACTATTCGATTTTCAACAAAAACATAATTTCACACTATTTCTTTGCTCGATTTCTATTTCTATGATGTTCGATTTTCATCTAGAAATGAGGATGCATCGACTGTGGCTTGTTCTTGGTTAGTATTTTCATTCTCTGTGGTTATAAAATTTTATTTTATTTCTCATGAGTTTTTCAATAATAATCTCCTTTGTTTCTCGTTTTAGATCAATTTATTCAATTTTGTTTTTCAATTTTTTCGTTTTTGTTTGTTAATCTTTGCGTTTTCAATTATATGGTCTTTCATTCTTTTAGCATGATTTTTTCGCTTTTTCTTCGTTTTTATGTGCCTTTTGATTTTCCTTATATTGTAGTCTGTATTTTTCGTCAATCTGTGGTTTTATATTTTAGGTTTCCTTTATTTTTTTTTTCTAATTTTTACATTTTCTTTATTTTTTTTTTGTATTTTTCATTTTCTTTTGTTCTAGATTTGGGGTTTTATTCTGGTTTGTATTTTCTAGATCTACATTTTCTTTTGGTATCAATTTTTATGGGTTTCCAATTTTGTTTTTCTATACAACTATACTCGTTTTCTAGTTCTACTTGATTTTTAGGGAGCAAGTACTAGTTTTCTTTAGGTAGCAAATTTTGTTTTAATGTGCTATTTGTTTTCGATTTTTTTTATGGATTTTCGATTTTCTTTAGGTAGCAATTTCCAAATTTTGGTATTCTGTACTAGTTTTCAATTTGTATGGGTATTCGGTTTTTCTGGGTGTTCATTTTTCTGTTTTTAGTTCAATTTTTATATTTTTTAATTTTGTTTTTGGTTTCTTTATTATTATTGTTTAGACTTTCTGATTTGAATTTGAACTTCCTTTCCTGGGTAGTTTGATTTTTTATGTTCTTTCCTAGAAATTTCGTAAATTAGTTAAAGTTTTGTATGATTTTTTGATTAATTTTTATTTGTTGTTACAYGTTAYAGTAATCAAGTATGAAGAATTGTGAAGAGTTCTAAGAAGTTTGTTACTAGCGCTACTCGTATTGTTGTATACTCCGTAAGAAAATTCAAGTTATTGTTGTAAAAGTACTCGTTTTGTACACCATAATTTTTTGGTATCAATGAATTTGTTAACATTAAATGCATATTAATACATTGTTGTTTTGGTACCTAGGTTCAAACTGTTGTTATTAAATGCGTTTAATATTCTAGATTCTTGCATAATGAGCTGTATGCCTGTATGTGGCAGCTGTCTGACAATTTTTTTTTAATAAAAAAGTTAACTTAAGAGACTAGCTGTACATAGAAACCGGTTTCTTTGTTCTTGTTCAAAGACATCGGTTATCATTAAAAAACCGGTGTCTTCTCCTAAATTATTAAATAATATACAGTAACCAAAGAAACCGGTTATCTGACAACCGATCTCTTTGGTTGCTTTAAGAGACCGCAATTACTAARCGGTCTCTTCACCTAAGAGCCCTATGAGCTAAAGATCGGTTATAATGCGGTCTCTTTGCCTATTTTTAACCGGTTTCTTTGGGCTTTTTTGTATTAGTGTAAATTTAAGTTCAATTCAAAATCCAAGTTCAAACGRAAAATTAAAAAAAGTCACATTGCACACCATGGGGGGCTACATTGAGAACTTTGAGCCTTTTCCCTTTCTTTCATAACCCTTAACCATAACCCTTAATTACATCCAGAAAAGCACTCTCACACGAGGCATTGTCCAAATCACAAACAAGAACTACGACAGTGTGATTCCAYAAGGATACGTAGGAAGCCTCTTTTCGAGGTCCGACTCGATACCCAATGATATTCTTAAGTCTACTCTTCTAGTTAGGTTGACTCCCTCAATGGTGGTAGTACAGATTCCTAGCATAGCACTTGACATAGAGTCGAGCTGAAACCAACATCATGTAGCCAACCACATCAATTCCCCATCCACTCATCTCTAGTAAAAAATTCTAGCCCTTTCATTTCTTGAACCTTTAGCCTATTCTTTCACACACCTTAAGGGACTCTTCGTAACTCTTCCTTAGGCTATTACATTGCAACAGTKTTCATGCATTCTCCTCAAAGCGTCGCATCAAAGCATCTCACATTCCCCTTGCTATCTCATCAACTCTTCCTTAGGCCACCACATTGCCAAACGAGTCTCCAAGTGAAAAATGACCGCAAAAGCACGAAGCTTCATTTGACTCACAAAACAATAAAGTCTATCTTTTTCATTGAGTCGCAAAGTCATAGAAGTCATTGAGTCGCAAAGTCATAAAAGTCATTGAGTTACAAAGTCATGCACACATACATACATCATACACATGCATACACACACAAACCCATTGTATTTTTGTAAATACAAGGCTAAAAAACAAAGTCCTAAAGATCTTCAGTCCCGTGATCATCCTCAACACCACTAGRAGAGGCGCCGTCAGGATAGCTATCTGGAGTCGAGACAGGCGGCATCTAATGGTAATATACAGGTTCATGAGTTACCTAACTCGTCGTACCACTCGTAGAAGGGCCGGGCTGATAAACTAATGGATGAAAACCAGGGAACGACTGAATTTGAAACGAAGGCTGAGGCTGCGACTGAGGTTGAGACATGTATTGAGGCATGTATGGAGGCACAAACTGAGGTTGGAACATGAATGGAGTAGGCTGAGGGAAAGACGGCTGACTCTGCAAAAATTCAAAACTCGAGATAAGAGCGCAAGTAGATACGAATCTAAAGCCTAGTCAAGCGAAAGACGATTTACCTGACAAGCTCACTAAATACTTAGGTTCCACTTCAAAGAATTCACGAGCCTGACAAGCTCCGATCCATCCCGATTGAACTATGACATCACAAATTTCAAGTCTGCCAAAAAGAACGAACAAGAATCAAAAGGCGAATTGAAGCAAAAGACAAAGAAAAGGAGTCTTACTTCTGTGAAATCAAGAGCCAAAGAACGAGTAGCATGCCACTAAAACTCCGGAGCCTCATCCAGCACCTCTCGTATCTGACCAGGCAGTCCACTTGTTCCTACGATTGGAACGAGGAATATTGGAATGACTCCATATGTATCATAAGAGGAATTTGACATCTTGCAAACAAGTTCAATCCATGAGTCAAGGTTGTTCATAACCCGTTTTGAGTCAATTTATTACATTTCAAGCCAAAACATCGCATATATGACCTTTGAGACACAATTTCAAGGTCGCTATGAGGTGAAAAGTAGCTCACAAAGCATATTACATGACCATTGAGCATACTACATGATCATTGAAGCATCGAAAAGTCATTCATACATCATTTCTTCCCCGAAACTTATGCTTGCTAAAGGGAAATCTTTGAAGGTTTATGGTTACCAAAACAGATTCACATACATCATTTCTTCCCCGAAGCTTATGCTTGCTGAAGGGAAATCTACACAAGTTTGTGCTTACTTAAGGAGACTCATAAACATCATTGGCGCCCCTAAGATTCTACTAGTTGAAGGGAGCATCCGGAGGTTTCTACTAATCGAAAGATATTTACATATCATTCGCGCCCCTAGGCTTCTACTAATCGAAGGAAGACATCCGGAGGTTTCTACTAAAAGAAGGATATTTACACATCATTGGCGCCCCTAGGCTTCCACTATCCGAAGAGAGACATGTGGAAGTTTCTACTAACCGAAGGGTATTTAAACATCATTGGAACCCCTAGGCTTCTGCTAGTCGAAGGGAGACATCCAGAGGTTTCTACTCATAGAAGGATATTTAGACATCATTGGCACCCCTAGGCTTCTACTAGCCGAAGGGAGATATCCAGAGGTTTCTACTAACCGGAGGATATTTACACATCATTAGCGCCCCTAGGCTTCTATTAGCCAAAGGGAGACATTCGGAGGTTTCTACTAACCGAAGGATATTAACACATCATTGGCGACCCTAAGCTTCTACTAGCCGAAGGGAGACATCCGGAGGTTTTTACTAACCGAAGGAGATTCACAAACATCATTGGCGCCCCTAGTTTTTTCTACTAGCCGAAGGGAGACATCCGGAGGTTTCTCCTGTATAGAAACAATGGCAATTCCCCCACTCGTCAACTCTACCCCAACACACTCACGTGTGGTATCCGTGGCTCAAGTCCACGAACAAAATCGATGTAGGACGTAAGCCTGATGAGGGCACATGCCTACAACTTCTCATTACCTAGCCTACAAGTCAAAAATTTAATTTAAAAAACATTAATGAATTGTGCAAAACATTTTAAGACACTAAACTTGTAATTTACTGAACGAGTATATTTTAAATGTCTCTTAAGGTTTTTTTGTGTCCGTTTGACTAACTTGACATTTAATGTATTTTAAATGTCTCTCAAAGTTTGTCAAACGAGTATATTTTAATTTTTTTTAAAAAAACTAATCACAGTTACTCATTTGACTAGTTTTTGTTTTTCATATTTAGGATAAAATATAGTCATGTGGGATGTGATTGGATTCATCTCCATATGTACTTCATTATTATCTAATTTTTTTTATTAATTTTGTATCAAAACACATTTTAAGATATTTACTATATAAATTGTGCATTGATATGTGTGAAAAATGAATGTTGCAACTAAATAGGAGCGGAGGAAGTACTTAGGAATTAATTAGTTTCTCTCTCTAAATTTTGAAAGCTTCTCTCTCATATTGAGAGCTTATGGGTTTCCCCTTGCGTGGTAGTGTGAGGGGGTTTTCCAAAGTGGTTTTGGGTGAAAATTCTTTAATATTCTTAGTTTTAAAAGACCACCAAAATAAATGAAAGTCAATTTTTTTAACATTTGTTTAATTTTTGGTTATATCCATAAAGTTATAAGGTTATAACCAAATATAGTCAAAAGATTTGTATTTCATACAAAATATGGATTTGAGGGAAATATAATCAATAACTCACTTTTTAAATTTGAAAAAATTAAAATAAAAGTGACATAGAATAAATTTATTACATATTTATAGAATGTTTATTTTAAATTAATATAGAGCAAAAAATTGACTTTGACGATACAAATAATTTGAGTAAAAGAGGAATTAGTAATTTGTTATGAAACTACAAGTATGGAGAATGCAAAAGGGAGATAGAAATGATGTTTTTGGGGAGAAGATAATTGTTGTTATTATATCTATTTCATCAAGAGTGATACACATATATATACACATGTCATAGGATACTCAAGAGCCTTAGCATATAAAGGGATGGGGGTTACAACATAATGACCTTAGCATATGAAGAGGTAAAAATTACAAGATAATAAAGTTTAGAGAGTTTAATGGACATCCACAAAACATGTATTACATAACACTCCCCCTTGGATGTCCATTGCATGAAACAATGCCTTATTAAAACCTTACAAGGTAAAACCACYTGGGAAAAATCCTTGTGAATTTAAGGAAAAAGAGTACATTATTTCATAATGCGCATGAGATGATGCTGCCTCATTAAAAACCTTACCAGGAAAACCCAATGTGGGACAAAACCATGGTTAAGGAAAAAAGAGTGCAGCGCGCATTCTCTCCCCCTGATGAATACATAACTTGAGATCATCCGATATAAAGAATTTGTTGTCTTTAGGAGCTTCGCATTTGCAGCATTCTTTGAAAGTTGGTCCTCCCGATTTGGACTTGAATCTTCACATGTTCACTTGAACTTGAGGTGTCTTCATTTCTTTGTACTTGTGGAGATATTACGAGTATTTACCACTATTTCATTCATTAATTTCGTTTCTAATTGTCTTGACCATTAACTGCATGCCTACCTCTGGAGGCCTTATATAATGCAAATGTTGATTTATAATTGATCATATATTATCCAAACAAATTCATGGTAACACATGATATCATCAACTTTTATTTTCCAATCTCATATAAATTAACGTAATTGATTTCATATTTTTCTCATGGTTCTTCTGGACCACAAGAATATTGTATTATATCAATGATATCACAATGTTATTCTTTAAATACARACTTCATTTTGTTACGAGAGTTCTTCAATGAAAACAAATGAGTAATTATATTCTCACGTACATGCTCAAACTTCAGGTTGAGGTGTTAATAATTTAATCACCAATACTCTTCAGGAGCTTAATAACAACATTAACACTATTGTTTTCCATAACATAGAAATTAAATGGTTAGATATCTGAATATGTCATTTCTTAAGTTCTTCAGAAACTTTTATGCATGATTCATAACATGCTATAATTTTATCCCAATGAAATATAAATTCCTTCTATCAGAATTGTAAATTTGTCGTATAAGACTATGTCTCATGTACATCATTCATTGTACGTATGAATACTAGTGCATGTAAAATGTGATGTAAAATATTAAACAAAGTYTATGGAAAGAATAAAGCATCTAGCTATACCCTATGTATGCAATGAGTAAAGTATTTATACTTATGACTCAGACATGCACATGAATTAAGACTCGAACTGAAAGACACTACAGTGCGGATTCTTAAAATCCTTTTTCAATGGACCACTAGTCCATAAAAATCTTTGATCATCATCATCATCATTATTTTGTTGGACTTTTGGTGAATTATAAGCCTTTATTCTTGTCAATATGTCGACATCAAAGTAGACTATAATTTTAGAGATCCCTCATTCTCAAGTCTACTTATTCTGCATATGCATAATAATCTATCGGATCCACCATATACCGGTATCATAATATTTTTCAAGATATAATTTGCATGCTATCTCACAATGATATCTGAATAAATATTTCATTGGTACCATCATAACTTTTCTTATATCATAGGCCATCTATTATAAGAATTCAGATATCTTGTTGGATCGATTGAACAATACAAGAGGGGGGGGGGTGAATTGTATAATAGGGAACTTAAGTAATTTTCGCGGAATTTAAAAGAACTTAAGCAAAAGAAACTTGAGACAAGAAGTTTTCCAAACACAAAAACTCTCAAGACAAACGCCAAGAGATGAAAAACCGTGACCTGATGCAACACAGGATTTAGTCTTAATTATAAAGGATGCAACACCTATTACAATCTAAGACACTCGTTCTCAGTTCCTAAAGAACTTCTTGAACCCTCGCAACCAACCCCACTGTTGGTWACCTTCTTARTCTCGATTTCTCTGAAATCCCTCGGWTGACACACACAACCCCTCGCTTCAATACGCAGAAAGAAGCACTTTTTACAACTCAATGAAAAACCTAAAAGCTTGGCAACAATGTGAAATAATGCTCTGATTGATTTCTTTGCTCTAAGTGTTGTGTTATTTTTCTTTCTGATTTAGTAGTATTTATAGAGAATAGATTTTGCGTGAAAACCAAGCAGAAAGTCCATTACCATATTACTCCCTATCTTGTAGGAGTTATGCTATGTAGTGGAACTTGACATGCAAGTCCTTCACACACGATCAACATGCAACAGATTAGTTCGTTCAACTGCTTCCTAAAAATACTCCACTAGCTGTTTGAAGATATTCCCGTTTGCACACGTTTTTATTGTTAAAACRGATTCCTTATTTTTAGGAAACATAATTTTCATCAAACAATTTTCTAAAATCCGAAAGACATTATTCAAAGATAAAAACATTTATTTTTTTGAATGATATAATATAAAGTTTTTAAGAAATATCCTAACAGAAATTTTATCCCAGAAGTTCCTTGCTAGACCACTGGCAATTAACATGGTTCTAGCCATGTCCTCCAAGGTCTTGTTCTTCCTTTCCACAACTCCATTTTGCRGTGGAGTGCGTGGGGCAGAAAAGTTATGATTCATACCTGTTTCCCTYCAAAACTCATCAAACTTGTAATTTTCAAATTCAGTTCCATGATCAGACCTAATATGAACAATTTGAAATCCACTTGACTTCTGAARTRTCTTAGCAAAGSCTACAAACTCATCAAAYGTTTCATCCTTACTAGCTAAGAAAATCAKCCAAMTAAATCTTGAATAATCATCTACKATAACCAAGACATACCGTTTACCACTTCTACTWTGAATTCTCATTGGGCCACAAAGAWCCATATGAATCAGTTCTAATGGTTGCTTAGTTGTTATCATGTTTTTACTTTGGAAGGATGACCTGATTTGTTTCCCCCTCACACAAGCATCGCATATGTACTCAGCWGGGAACTTGACACTTGGAAGTCCAATTACCGAGTTCTTTGAGTACAGCTTGTTCATGTGAGAGAAACTTGCATGACCAAATCTTTTGTGCCATATTAAGGCATCATCCTCAATCACACTAAGACATGTCAGGTTGTTCCTTGGGACAGTGTTGAGATCCACCGTATAAGTGTTCCCTCTCCTGTTCCCTTGGAGAACAATTAGTCCAGTGTGGTTGTTGATGATATTACAATTTTCAGTAGTAAATTTAACTATGTTTCCCTTATCACAYAATTGTGAAATACTTAGCAGATTATGTTTTAAACCCTCHACTAAAAATACATTATCAATACAGTGTGAACTGGACTTACCAACTTTACCTTTGGCTAGGATATCACCTTTCTTATTATCTCCAAAAGTCACAGTTCCACCTTCATAGGCTTCTAGTGAGAGAAACTTAGATTTGTCTCCCGTCATGTGCTTGGAACAACCGCTGTCGAGGTACCATGTGTTGTTCCCCCTCACTAGAACCTGCACAAGAACTTAAGGATTAGTACGAGGAACCCTGGTTTCCTCGGGTTTTTCCTTGGAAAGAAGAAGAAAAGAATCTCATCATTTGTAATTCTTCACCCAATGCTTTTACATTACTTGTATGAGCAGTTTGATTCTTGTGCAATCAGACACGTAAGTGACCAGTTTTACCACAGAAAAGTATAAACTTACTACTCGCAAAATCAACATATTTCATTCTTCTACCTTGTGCTCGTAGAATACACATAGCTAACGCTAGTTCTTATTCACTTGAGCTTCATTCAATCATTAGGTACAAGAATATTGACTTATATTCTATTTTTCTGCGTCAAGTTCCTTCTCAAGTTTTGCTTTTTTCAACCTTGATTCCTCAGATTCTCTTGAGTTCCTCAATTCTTTTATAAATTTCTTGATGAGGAACTTGTGGTCTTAGATCAATATTCATTAATTATATTGAGATAACTTCAATACAAGCATAATTTTTCCTGTTGAGTTTTTCAACAAGTTCCTTCAGTAGGAGTTCTTGTCGAATAACTCAAAAAAATTTATATTCGAACATCAGTTCTATGATTCTCTATCAAGGAACAATATCTTTATAAGCTTTTAAGGCACTTTCAGATGATTAGACTTTTGGTGACAGACCTCCATCTCATCATATTCTATTATAATCAATTAGGTCTTGTCTTAGAGTATGTAAGTAACTTTGTAGGATTAATATACCTCTTTTCTTTAATTCGATCATCATTTTTGGCCATAAGACAGAGATGAGCATTTCTGCCTCAGGACTCTTCTCTTTTCACTATCGACTCCCCATACATATTGCCTTCCATTCTGACTTGTTAAGTTTCTAGCACCTGCCAATTCTACTTCATTTACCCTTTCCTTGTTTATCAGGGGGCGGCAGTTCTACCCAATATAGTGCACCAACATCTATGGCTGGCTGACAAGTCTTTGAGTTCCTTTCCTTTTGACACAAGTTCTTAGAGTATTTTGTAGTTTGAACATTTCTTGAATTTTCGTGACCAGCATGCAGCATCATCTTTATCAATCTGCAAATTCCTCAGATTCCTCATCTTCAAGCCAAGTTCTTACCGTTTGTTGAGCTTGCTGAACGTACTCCAATGTGCAGCTCATGAGTCATAGAGATCAGCCAGATTGTTCAATATTGAACTTGGTGAAGTCTTTGTTTCCTGGAGTGCATACCTTGCCTTCATCTTTCATCTGAGGAGACTCGAAGAATTCCTAACCGTTCAATCAGTAGGAATATGATTTCCAAGAGAAACTAATTCATTATAAAATGGTGAATCTGGAACATGTTTGAATATTTCCTTGTTCATTTCAAAGCTTTTCGATACTATAGACACAAGTAAGTCTATCTTAGAGCCTTACTTCATTTTCCTTCATGTGTTACTTCTAAACAAATCCATATCTCTTTGCACTCTTCAAACCCATGCACGATGTGTTCATGAGTCAAGACCACAATGGAGAATTTTAACAGCAAGAGCATTAAGCTCAATTATCAAAGTCTTCTTTTCAAATTCAGACACAGGTTTAGAAAACTACCTCATTAATCGACGTTTGGTGACTTCAAAATCACCAACCTCAAAGACTCTCCATACCTGTAGTTTTCTGCCTTGAGGAAATTCCATTCTATGTCTCCAGATGAAAAATTTCCATAACATGGGACGGATATAATATCCTGTCTTCCAGTTTCCGTTGATCATCTTGTCACAGCTAGCTCTTTCTCTGTCAGTTCTTCTTAGGTTCCTATCTTCTACACAGGAACTCAAGCTCTGAACAATGTTGGATCGACATGAACAAACAAGAGGAGGGGTGAATGTATTTAGGAACTAAAGTAAATTCGCGAATTTAAAAAACTTAAGAAGAGAAATTTGAGACAAGAAGTTTTCCAAACACAAAATCTCAAGGACAAACGCCAAGAGATGAAAAACATGTGACTGATGCAATACAAGATAGTCTTAAATTATAAGGATGCAACACCTATTACAATCTAAACACTTGTTCTCATTCCTAAAGAACTCGTTAAACCCTCGCAACCAACCCACTTTGGTACCGCTCACTTCTCGATTTCTGAAATCCTCGGTGACACACCAACCCTTGCTTCAATACGCAGAAAGAAGCACTTTTTACAACTCAATGAAAAACCTAAAAGCTTGGAAACAATGTAAATTAATACTCTGTTGATTTCTTTGCCTAAGTTTGTGTTATTTTTTCTTTCATATTTAGTAGTATTTATAGAGAATAGATTTGCATGAAAACTAAGCAGAAATCCATTACCAATTAACTCCCTATCTTGTAGGAGTGATGCTATGTAGTGAACTTGACATGCAAGTCCTTCACACACGATCATCATGCAACAGATTAGTTCGTTCAACTCGCTTCTTAAAATACTCCACTAGCTGTTGAAGATATTCCTGTTTGCACACGTTTAATTGTAAACTGATTCCTTATTTTTAGGAAACACAATTTTCATCAAACAATTTCTAAAATCCGAAAGACATTATTCAAAAGAAAACATTTATTTTTTGAAGATATAATATAAAGTTTTTAGAAATCCTAAGAAATTTCTTTAATATTTATAAAAATTTGTTTTATGAACACATATTTACAATAATCCTAGTCTTATTTAGATATTTATCTTTTTTATAAAAAATGGATAAAAATCCTTTAATAGACTAAATCACCAACTTTAATATTATTTCCTTTTTATCCTATGAGAAAAATTTCACATATTAATACCAACTGTAAACAAATCGAACCTAAATCTATTGTACCAATGTCGAGTTCGTGTTTATCAAGGAACTCAACTTCCTTGGTTGAACTTCTCCTTGAGTTCCTTCACAGTTCAGAGATCACCGGAACTCCTTCCTTCTCCTAAGGATGTCTTTGCTCCATTAAGACTTCTTGAAACTGAACCTTTAATCACCAGTACTAAACACATGATTAATAAGGAATACAAGAGTTAGCCTTCTTGTTGGAATGCCATCATCAAAACTTAGGGTAACATACTATACCACTGGCCGTATCCATACACAATGATATCAATATACATCACACTTTTAAAGTGTCAACTGCCCATCTTGCCATTTATCAAATCATATTTTTGGACGATCATATAATCTACACTTCGGGTAGTGTTTCAAGTATAATGAAGATTATTCAAGTACACATTGATATGACCAAGATATACTTATGCTTCATAAGGTCATAATGGTATACCAAAATCAAATCTATATGTGCAACATATTATAATATATGTGAAGATTGGCCATTAACATTTGATTTATCGTTATGGGTCATCAGTTTAAATATTAATTTCTTGCAACTACTCCAATCTCCCCCTAAGTGGAAAATATCTCATATATTGGCGTCATATTCAATACCAACTTAGTGAAATTTCATGCGCAAAGATTTCATCATAGGAAGAAACTTTTCAACAATTTTCAATTCATTTGTTGAAAGTATACTCAACAAACTTTATTCTATTCAAGAGTATTATTCAAAGGGAAATCATTTGTTTCATTAGCGTATAATGTACAAGCAAATGAATTGTAAATAAAACTTCATAATTTGCTCTCTTCTGAGATCAACTCAATGGGAAACACTAATATGCATTGTCTCTCTTGTTTTTCTTTTATTTTTTATTCCTGTGTGCTGACATTTTACCCCAATCAAGAGATAATATATAAGCCTCTTATTAATTCACTAGATAGTATCTTCTGGATCATCAAAAACTTATTATTGATTACTAGTTACTCATAGTTTCCTTCGTGAACTTTAGTCAACAAATACGTGAGCTTCCAGTACTATCGAAAATATAACTATTTATGGTGAAACATGGTGAACTTTGAACACCTTCATATTCCCATACAATGTTCTTAGAAACTCATATTATGATCTCTTGAAATATTCTTAAAACAAACTCTTAAACCTCATTCAAATTAGGCTCAATCTCAATATTAGTCTTGCCACATACACATAACATGGAGAGAGCATAGCACACTATTTAATGTCAAATGAACTTCGGTTTCCCACAACGGTATTTATCAAACCGGATGGCACTCTAACTTAACATCACATCCATCACCTTTCTTTAAAATTCACAGATCAGTTAAGAGGTCAGTTTTCTCACGTGATCACCTTATTAAACAATTTTATGCATGACCATGAATTGATATGATATATTAACAACCAATATCATTTTTTTGGCAAAACAATCACTAATATGATTTAAATCATACTCTACTGGAGTATCATGATACATGCAAATTTTCTGACATTTGTACTCTCTGGAGCACTTATCATATCACGTATTATTACAACAAAACATATATTTTCTTATTCAGGTGATTATATCATCAAAAGTGTAATCCCTCTTTATTTAGATAATTATAATTATATTTCTTAAATATATTATGATATTTTACAAAAACATATATTTTGTTAAATTATAGACATATTAGTGTTAAATATATTGTTTCCACTCAAAACATATTTTGCTTAAGCATATTATTTATATTACTTGATTTTATTTATTTATAAAAAAAAACCTTGGAATTTATCTATCTAAAAACCTAGTTACGAAAAGGATATTTCCCTTGCTCAAAAAGTCTTTCACCTCATTCACTCTCCATTCATTCGTTATTTTCAAAAAAAAAAGAAAACAAGAAAGAAAAAGAGGAAGAACGTCGCTGCTCGCTTTCGTGCTCTGCTGCTGGGTCGCTCCGCCGTGGTCGGTCGTCTGCCTCCTCGTCACCGGCCACCACCACAACAGCGGTCCTCCGCTTCCCTCCTTCTCTTCTTATTTCTTCCTTCTTATGGTTTTAATTGATTTTATGATAAAGTTTTACAATCAATTATATGCAATTTTTTAGGTTAATCTCTCATGAATTACTAGTAATATGAATTTTTTTATGATTCTAATAGGATAGGAATTTTCAGATTTAATAAGATTGAAATTAGGGCTTTCAATTGGGTTTTTGATAGTTTAAATGATAATGGTTGTTTTGATGTATGAGTTATGAAATCAAAAGTTGAAATTTTGGGTCTATAACAAAAATTTCAGATTTGTATAAGGGGTTTTGATGATTCACATAACTGTATTAGTTATGAATTGAATTGTTTATGAACAGATAATATACAACTATGCAACTAGACCTAGTTGTATACAAGTTTTAATAAATTCAGATTTTTCGAGTGATAACCTTTTGAAGTCTAGTGTTAACAAACAATGGGTTTTAATTGCACCAAAATGTGTTTAAAATATGTATCACTATGTAAAGAATGGATTGAATTTTGAATAATTTGTAGAGAGAAGAAATTCCAATTATTAATAAACTAAAGGGCTGATTTCTTATTTAAAAACATAGATTTTTATATTTTTCAAGCTTAGCTATAATATAACTTTTACATCAAAGGGGGTTTTATAAGAGTAAAAACAGTTTTTAGTAAACTTAATTGAGGCACATCAAATCCTTAGTATTGCCTGTAATGAGTCTAACGTGTGAATTCGATGTTTTGTACAATATTAGGAGGATGACTTCATAGAGCCGATTTCCTAAGATTGGATTGACTTTTATTCCAATGGCTCAATACGTACTACTTGCGAAATCCTGTATGTATATTATATGTTAGTGTATCCTGATGATATGTTTCCTGTGGAATTGTTTGGAATCACGAACAATCATCTATTTTGTATTGTGATCTATAATATGTTGAGACCGTGGAATGTTGAGAATATTGTTTGTCATGAGGTTTGATATTGAGATGATATAGTTCTATTGCCTATTAATAAGTTGGTTGTCTGTTGTGGTTTAATTGAGTCAAGTAAAAACTTGCTTCATGAGTTTGCTACTATAAATATAAGAGACATTAAGTGGGTCAAGTGTTAACTTACCCATGAGTTTATTTATTTACTCGTCTCATATATGATGTATGGAATCTAGAAAGGAAGTATTCAATCTATTGACGAGGTTAGTTGCTTGTCCAAAGGTTTAATTAATTAAAGAACAGTTCATGTTGAAAAAAAAGAAGTTCGATGTTGAATATGTAGTCGTAGTTTGTGAGTCATGGAACGTGTCATAATTAACTGATAAACAATTTATGAAAAAAGCAATAAAACTCTGGAATTTGTGCACGTCCATAGCAAGAATTGCACAATCAGGGTTCAGAGTTGCATTATCGCTATCCCTCTAGAGCCGTAGCTGATCAAGAGTCTCTATAATATTCTAAGAAACGGCTTTTATCCCAAAATGGGCGTTAGTTAAGATCTCATCTAAATATGGTGACGAAAAGTCGCGCCGTTCGCCATCTTGGTTTTATGTGACATGATCCTTCGACGGGACAGGAATT